>JALGBA010002685.1:0-19452 GCA_023970755.1 Azemiops feae | reverse complement strand
ATCTATCTATCTATCTATCTATCTATCTCTCTATCTAATATAAAGGAGGCTGCACTTCAATGGTTAGACGGCCTATTGGTATCTGAACAAAAATCTTTTTAACATTTATATTTTATTGTGTTTTTCTAATCTAGGTGAAATGTTAATATATACTGCAAGTCCATGTATGATATGCCATACGCTAAATAAATAAGTAAACAACCGCCCAATCAAGAAACTACCAGGAACACCTCCATCAACACTGATAGGACAAGCCACTAAGTATATAAAGAGAGAGCAAATTCCTCTCTCTTCTAGCACTGATGATGTTACCTAGTTGTGTCACGAAACGTCTGCAAGAAAACCACCAAGCTCAGAGAGCACCAAGGACCCCTGAAGAGACAATGTTGTTAGATGATGGACCAAGTGGCCCCTTAGCTCCGGCTTTATTATTTATATAATAACAATGATATGCGTGTGCGTGTGTGTGTGTGCGTGCGTGGGTGTATGATAATACTATATAATTTATATTATGATTGCATTTAATCTGCCCATTCGCCCTAGCAGGTTTTAGAAACGCCCCCTTTTAGCTTCAACAGTCAGTCAATATCGTGCGCTGAGCAAAGTGAAGCTGGACGGCAGCGAGATTTCAGTCCCTCCCTTTCCCCTCGCACTTTTACTATGCCCAGCGCACCATGCACACTTAAAGCAGCGCCCGCCGGCCTCCCCCGCCAGTCCCTTGTTCTTCCATCCTAAACCCTCATTCCAGATTCACCCGCCTGGGCTTGCCCTCGATGACTTATGCTTTGCGACGTAAGAACTGTGCCGAAAGAAATAGACTTTTTTAATGGGATTTTAAAGTTATTATCCTCTTATCTTTATTAGTAACGCCTTATTAATGTTAATAGGGCGAAGGGAAGCCCTTTTGCTGCGACGCGGGTACACAAAAACATCACCTAATATTACTGAGGTTTCATTAATAAATACTACACTTAAAACTCCATTTAAAAGCTTTATTTCTTTTTGTGGCTGCTCGGCTCACCTGCGGCAGTACGAGGCTTTTTTCCCTTCTTGCGGCAGCGTAGAGCAAAGAGAGGACAGGAAGGTGCCGACGGATGACTAAAAGCAACGGACAAGACGTCGGCCATGATAGGAAGGTCGATTCCAAATGAACTGGGGGATGGCCAATTTGGACGGACGGGAGGTCGCCATGCCGAGAAGGTCTAGGACCGTGTTAATGCTATGGGACGGAAAAACGTGCCCTCCTGTGGTCAAAACGGGTATTGCGGCCGCCGAAATAAATAAACCATTTGAATGGGATTTTAAGGTTATTCTTCTCTATCTTTATTATTAACGCCTTATTAATATTAATAGGGCGACGGGAGGCCCTTTTGCTGCGACCCTGGGGCAGAATAAGATAACCTAATATTAGTAAGGTTTTATTAATAAAGAATAATAAACTTAAAACGCCATTTAAAAGGTTTATTTCTTTGGTGGCTGCTGCACCTGCTTGTCCCTTAGCGAGAGATGGGCCTATGATGATGAATTAAGGTTACTTTGATAGGTGCTAACTTTAAAGTATAAACCCTCACCGAAAACCACATAATTTTATTGCTATGGTTAATATTAAAATGAGTGAGATTAGATTTTACCTTCGCTGCTAGTTTTGAAACTGACGCATTTATTAAAATGTTTTATGTCTACCTACATCACACTAATTTCTTGCTGCATCTTAGTTTCTAATCTTCCTAGTATGCCCAGTCGTGAATATCATTTCACTGGGTTGAAAAATAGACAGCTAGTCAATTGGGGTGGAAGGTGCCAGGCTAGAAATTGGGGGGTGGGGGCTGAGTTTTAGTACCACCTTAGGTATGAGAAACCAGCTTTGGGCCAATTCCTCTCCTAGTCAGCCTAAGTCTAACCCTAACCCTAGGGCTGTTGCTGCATGGCGAAAATAAGAGAAGGAAGGAGCATTAGATATATTTGCCGCCTTGAGTTATTTATAAAAATAACAAAGGCTGGATTAAAAAAATATGCAAAATTTAGAGCGGCTTTGGTCTAGTCGTGGTTAAGGCAGCAGACTAGAAAGTGGGAGGCTGTGAGTTCTAATCTTGCTTTTAGAGGCAGAAAAGTCATCTGGGTCAGTCACTCCAAAACCAGCTTTGGGCCAGTCACTCTCTCTCGGCCCTAGGAAGGAAGCAACGGCAAACCATTTGTCTGAAATGGTATAGGGTTGCCTGCCTAAGCAGGGGGTTGGACTAGAAGACCTCCAAGGTCCCTTCCAACTCGGTTATTCTATTCTAACCGCAGCTGGGGGGGGGGGGAAACCTTGCCAAGAAAACCGCAGGGATTTGGTCAGGCAATGGCCAGGAGTCGAGACTAAGTGGAAAGCACCAAATAATATTAACAATAACAGCAATAACTTACTAAACGCCCGGCTCCCTCCGGTGATGTTACTAGAAGGGAGTGCGAACACAGGCAATTGAGTTCATCGGGCAACGCGTGTCGTGGGAACGCAACTCCTAGTACCCACGCCGCCCATGAAAAGGCGGCGTCGAGCGGCAGGTTCGGGGAAGCTTCCCTGACGCCCCCGCCTCACCTGGCCTTGCTGCAAAGGCAGCAGCGCCGCCGGCTCCACCTTTGCCTTCTCCTTCGCCCTGGGACAGCCTTCTCGGGGCGTCGCCGGGCTGTGACACCATCAGAAGGCGCGTCCCCTATTTCGGCAGAGAAGCCGAAAGGCACCATAGAGGTAGGAAAGGAGAGCGGAGGAAAGACTGGGCTTTCCGCTCTTGAAACCGTCGAACTTGGGAATCGCCATAGAAATGTAACCAGAGAGCTCGGATGGAAATGGTAGAGCGGCCGGTAGAACCAAGACTTCCGAGTTTGCTGGAGCATATATGGAGGAAGACTTTGGATTGGAGTTAAGGACGGAAAAAAGACAATGCAGAAATCTGGATTGTATTGGGGGCGCCCTATATAAAAGCCCCCCGCAAAGGTGGAGTGTCACAGAGTATTGCACATCCATTCCCAGCCAGCAGGGGACAAGTTTAATCCCTGTAAGTCATCCAGCGTTTCTCAAACTTGGCAATTTTTGTGGACTTCAAGTCCCAGAATTCCCCAGCCTGCATGCAGTTTGCAGGTAACTAAATGGTTTATCCAGGGAAAGCAGGAACTGTATTAAATTGGACTCCAGGGTTGACCGAGTACACCACCTCCAAATTTGTGAGGTCCCCTAAAATTTGCTGGCAACCCCCAAGTGATCGCAATAAATAAATAAAAACACAAACGTATTTATTTAGCGTATGGCACAATACACTCCGATAGTAACTTTTCACTAGCCTCCACTAGTTGTGACACTGCTTAGGTTTTACAAAAGCGGCCAGGCCATTACGTGTGCTCCATCAGAGCTGAAGACACCTTCTGTATGAGAAGCGAAACGTTCTTCAAAGAAATCAGAAGTCCGGTTGCCCTCCTGAAAAAGCATCTTTTGGGACAATTATGGGGGTAAAAACCCCCCCCCACGGTGTGACTGAGAACTCCATAGACAAGTGAGATACAATGCGGGATACTTAAGGCACTGGGACTGAAATCAGAAGATTTGTCGGTTCTACTCCCACCTTAGGCATGAAAGTCAACTGTGGTGACCTTGGGGTCAGTCCTTCTCTCTTGGTCCTAGTAAGGAGGCAATGCCAAACCACCAGCTTCCCATCATAGCTATCTGCAATTGCATTGACGCACCACCGAATGTGTGCAGCTGGGGCCTGTGCACACCTGCAACATATCGTGTGGATCTATCTATCTATCTATCTATCTATCTATCTATCTATCTATCTATCTATCTATCTATCTATCTATCATCTATCTATCTATCATCTATCTAATCAATCAATCAATCAATCAATCAATCTATCTATCTATCTATCTATCTATCTATCTATCTATCTATCTATCTATCTATCTATCTATCTATCTATCTATCTATCTATATATCTATCTAATATAAAGGAGGCTGCACTTCAATGGTTAGACGGCCTATTGGTAGCTGAACAAAAATCTTTTTAACATTTTATTTATTGTGTTTTTTTCTAATCTAGGTGAAATGTTAAATATTACTGCATCCATGTATATAGCCATAAAACGCTAAATAATAAGTTAAACAACCGCCCAATCAAGAAACTACCAGGAACACCTCCATCAAACCTGATAGGACAAGCCACTAAGTATATAAAGAGAGAGCAAATTCCTCTCTCTTCTAGCACTGATGATGTTACCTAGTTGGGTCACGAAACGTCTGCAAGAAAACCACCAAGCTCAGAGAGCACCAAGGACCCCTGAAGAGACAATGTTGTTGGATGATGGACCAAGTGGCTCCTTAGCTCCGGCTTTATTATTTATATAATAACAATGATATGCGTGTGTGTGTGTGCGCGCACGTGAGAGGGTGTATGATAATACTATATAATTTATATTATGATGACATTTATCTGCCCCATCTCGCCTAGAGGTTTAGAAGCCCCTTTTGCTTCCATTCAGTCCATATGGTCTGAGCAAGTGAAGCTGGAGGCAGCCGAGATTTCCTTCCCCTCTTGCTATCCCCTCGCCTTTACATATGCCCAGAAGCAAAGCCATTGCACACTTAGAAATGCAGTCTGCCCGCCGGCCCTCCCCGTGCCCATCCCTTGTTTCTTCCGATCCCTAACCCTCCATTCCAGCTCACCCGCCTGGGATTGCCTCGATGCCTATGCTTTGCGACGTAAAACTGTGCCGAAAGAAATAGACCTTTTTAATGGGATTTTAAAGTTATTATCCTCTATCTTTATTAGTAACGCCTTATTAATGTTAATAGGGCGAAGGGAAGCCCTTTTGCTGCGACGGACGCGGGGACACAAAAACATCACCTAATATTACTGAGGTTTCATTAATAAATACTACACTTAAAACTCCATTTAAAAGCTTTATTTCTTTTTGCGGCTGCTCGGCTCACCTGCGGCAGTACGAGGATTTTTTCCCTTCTTGCGGCAGCGTAGAGCAGAAGAGAGGACAGGAAGGTGCCGACGGATGACTAAAAGCAACGGACAAGACGTCGGCCATGATAGGAAGGTCGATTCCAAATGAACTGGGGGATGGCCAATTTAGACGGACGGGAGGTCGCCATGCCGAGAAGGTCTAGGACCGTGTTAATGCTATGGGACGGAAAAACGTGCCCTCCTGTGGTCAAAACGGGTATTGCGGCCGACGAAATAAATAAACCTTTTGAATGGGATTTTAAGGTTATTATTCTCTATCTTTATTATTAACGCCTTATTAATATTAATAGGGCGACGGGAGGCCCTTCTGCTGCGACCCTGGGGCAGAGTAAGATAACCTAATATTAGTAAGGTTTTATTAATAAAGAATAATAAACTTAAAACGCCATTTAAAAGGTTTATTTCTTTTGGTGTCTGCTGTACCTGCTTGTCCCTTAGCGAGAGGATGGCGCGGACTTCAAAAAAGGGCTGTAATGATGAATTATGTTACTTTGTAGGTTGCGAACTTTATAGATTAAACCTCACCAAACATACATAAATTTATTGCTTATGGTTAATATTAAATGAGTGAGATTGATTTACCTTCGTGCTAGTTTTTGAAATGAGCATTTATTAAAATGTTTTATGGTCTACCTACATAACACTAATTTTTGCTGCAATCTAGTTTCTAATCTTCCAGTATGCACAGTCGTGAATATCATTTCACTGCGGTTGAAAAATAGACAGAAGTCAAATGGGGTGGAAGGTGCAAGGCTAAGAAATTGGGGGTGGGGGCTGAGTTTTAGTACCACTTTAGGTATGAGAAACCAGCTTTGGGCCAATTCCTCTCCTAGTCAGCCTAAGTCTAACCCTAACCCTAGGGCTGTTGCTGCATGGCGAAAATAAGAGAAGGAAGGAGCATTAGATATATTTGCCACCTTGAGTTATTTATAAAAATAACAAAGGCTGGATTAAAAAAATATGCAAAATTTAGAGCGGCTTTGGTCTAGTCGTGGTTAAGGCAGCAGACTAGAAAGTGGGAGGCTGTGAGTTCTAATCTTGCTTTTAGAGGCAGAAAAGTCATCTGGGTCAATCACTCCAAAACCAGCTTTGGGCCAGTCACTCTCTCTCGGCCCTAGGAAGGAAGCAACGGCAAACCATTTGTCTGAAATGGTATAGGGTTGCCTGCCTAAGCAGGGGGTTGGACTAGAAGACCTCCAAGGTCCCTTCCAACTCGGTTATTCTATTCGAACCGCAGCTGGGGGGAAAAACCTTGCCAAGAAAACCGCAGGGATTTGGTCAGGCAATGGCCAGGAGTCGAGACTAAGTGGAAAGCACCAAATAATATCAAGAATAACAGCAATAACTTACTAAACGCCCGGCTCCCTCCGGTGATGTTACTAGAAGGGAGTGCGAACACAGGCAATTGAGTTCATCGGGCAACGCGTGTCGTGGGAACGCAACTCCTAGTACCCACGCCGCCCGTGAAAAGGCGGCGTCGAGCGGCAGATTCGGGGAAGCTTCCCTGAAGCCCCCCCTCACCTGGCCTTGATGCAAAGGCAGCAGCGCCGCCGGCTCCACCTTTGCCTTCTCCTTCGCCCTGGATCAGCCTTCTCGGGGCGTCGCCGGGCTGTGACGCCATCAGAAGGCGCGTCCCCTATTTCGGCAGAGAAGCGGAAAGGCACCATAGAGGTAGGAAAGGAGAGCGGAGGGAAGACTGGCCTTTCCGCTCTTGAAACCGTCGAACTTGGGAATCGCCATAGAAATGTAACCAGAGAGCTCGGGTGGAAATGGTAGAGCGGCCGGTAGAACCAAGACTTCCGAGTTTGCTGGAGCATATATGCAGGAAGACTTTGGATTGGAGTTAAGGACGGAAAAAAGACAATGCAGAAATCTGGATTGTATTGGGGGCGCCCTATATAAAAGCCCCCCGCAAAGGGGGAGTGTCACAGAGTATTGCACATCCATTCCCAGCCAGCAGGGGACAAGTTTAATCCCTATAAGTCATCCAGCGTTTCTCAAACTTGGCAATTTTTGTGGACTTCAAGTCCCAGAATTCCCCAGCCTGCATGCAGTTTGCAGGTAACTAAATGGTTTATCCAGGGAAAGCGGGAACTGTATTAAATTGGACTCCAGGGTTGACCGAGTACACCACCTCCAAATTTGTGATGTCCCCTAAAATTTGCTGGCAACCCCCAAGCGATCGCAATAAATAAATAAAAACACAAACGTATTTATTTAGCGTATGGTACAATACACTCCGATAGTATCTTTTCACTAGCCTCCACTAGTTGTGACACTGCTTAGATTTTACAAAAGCAGCCAAGGCCATTAAGTGATGCTCCAGTCAGAGCTGAAGAACATTCTTGTATGAGAAGCGAAACGTCTTCAAAGAAAATCAAGGAAGTCCAGTTGCCTCCTGAAAAAGCATCTTTGGGACAATTATGACCCAGATGACTGAGAATCTCCATAGACAGTGAGAGACAATACTTAAGGCACTGGACTAGAAATCGGAAGACTGTCGGTTCTAGTCCCACCTTAGGCATGAAAGTCAACTGTGGTGACCTTGGGGTCAGTCCTTCTCTCTTGGTCCTAGTAAGGAGGAATGCCAAACCACAGTTTCCCATCATAGATATCGCAATTGCATTGACGACCACAGAATGTGTGCAAGCTGGTGGCCTGCGCCCACCTGCAACATATCGTGTAGAGTCTATCTATCTATCTATCTATCTATCTATCTATCTATCTATCTATCTATCTATCTATCTATCTATCTATCTATCTACCTACCTATCTATCTATCTATCTATCTATCTATCTATCTAATATAAAGGATGCTGCGCTTCAATGGTTAGACGGCCTATTGGTATCTGAACAAAAATCTTTTTAACATTTATATTTTATTGTGTTTTCTACTCTAGGTGAATGTTTAATATATACTTCTAGCTTCCATGTATGATATGCAATACGCTTTTAAATAAAATAAGTAAACCACCGCCCAATTCAAGAAACTACCAGGAACACCCATCAACCTTGATAGGACAAGCCCAATAAGTATATTAAAAGAGAGCAAATTCCTCTCTCTTCTAAGCACTGATGATGTTACTAGTTGGGTCACGAAACGTATGCAAAGATAAAGCCACCAAGCTCAGAGAGCACCAAGGAAACAAAACCATGAAGAGGGACAATGTCGTTGGATGATGGACCAAGTGGCTCCTTAGCTCCGGCTTTATTATTTATATAATAACAATGATATGCGTGTGTGTGTGTGCGCGCACGTGAGAGGGTGTATGATAACAGTATATAATTTATATTATGATGACATTTATCTGCCCCATCTCGCCTAGAGGTTTAGAAAGCCCCTTTTAGCTTCCCAGTCAGTCAATATGGGCTGAGCAAGTGAAGCTGGAGGCAGCCGAGATTTCCTTCCCTCCTCTTTCCCCTCGCAGTTTACATATGCCCAGAGGCACCATGCACACTTAGAAGCAGCTGCCCGCCGGCCTCCCCGCCCGTCCCTTGTTTCTTACTCCCTAAACCCTCATTCCAGATTTCACCCCCTGGGATTGCCTCGAGCCTATGCTTATGCGACGTAAAAACGTGCGAAAAGAAAATAGACCTTTTTAAGGATTTTACAGTTATATCCTCTATCTTATAGTAAAGCCTTATGAAGTAATCGGGCGGAGGGAAAGCCCTTTTGCGCGACGCGGGGAGGGGGACACAAAAACACACATAATAGTTACTGAGGTTTCATTAATAAATACTACACTTAAAACTCCATTTAAAAGCTTTATTTCTTTTTGCGGCTGCTCGGCTCACCTGCGGCAGTACGAGGCTTTTTTCCCTTCTTGCGGCAGCGTAGAGCAGAAGAGAGGACAGGAAGGTGCCGACGGATGACTAAAAGCAACGGACAAGACGTCGGCCGTAATAGGAAGGTCGATTCCAAATGAACTGGGGGATGGCCAATTTGGACGGACGGGAGGCCGCCATGCCGAGAAGGGCTAGGTGTTAATGCTATGGGACGGAAAAACGTGCCCTCCTGTGGTCAAAACGGGCATTGCGGCCGCCGAAATAAATAAACCTTTTGAATGGGATTTTAAGGTTATTCTTCTCTATCTTTATTATTAACGCCTTATTAATATTAATAGGGCGACGGGAGGCCCTTTTGCTGCGACCCTGGGGCAGAATAAGATAACCTAATATTAGTAAGGTTTTATTAATAAAGAATAATAAACTTAAAACGCCATTTAAAAGGTTTATTTCTTTTGGTGGCTGCTGCACCTGCTTGTCCCTTAGCGAGAGATGGCGCGGCCTTCAAAAAGGCCTATAATGATGAATTAAGGTTACTTTGATAGGTGCTAACTTTAAAGATAAACCTCACCAAACATACATAAATTTATTGCTGTGGTTAATATTAAAATGAGTGAGATTAGATTTTACCTTCGCTGCTAGTTTTGAAACTGACGCATTTATTAAAATGTTTTATGTCTACCTACATCAACACTTGCTGGCATATTTGTTCTAATCTTCCTAAGTATGCCAAGTCGGGAATATCATTCACGAGGGTGGAAAAATAGAAAGCTAGTCAATTGGTGGAAAGGTGCCAGGATCGAAATTGGGGGGTGGGGGCTGAGTGTTTTAGTACAAACCTTAAGGTATGAGAAAACCAGACTTGGGCAATTTCCCTATCCCTAGTCAAGCCTAAGTCTAACCTTAACCCTAGGGCTGTTGCTGCATGGAGAAAATAAGAGAAGGAAGGAGCATTAGATATATTTGCCGCCTTGAGTTATTTATAAAAATAACAAAGGCTGGATTAAAAAAATATGCAAAATTTAGAGCGGCTTTGGTCTAGTCGTGATTAAGGCAGCAGACTAGAAAGTGGGAGGCTGTGAGTTCTAATCTTGCTTTTAGAGGCAGAAAAGTCATCTGGGTCAGTCACTCCAAAACCAGCTTTGGGCCAGTCACTCTCTCTCGGCCCTAGGAAGGAAGCAACGGCAAACCATTTGTCTGAAATGGTATAGGGTCGCCTGCCTAAGCAGGGGGTTGGACTAGAAGACCTCCAAGGTCCCTTCCAACTCGGTTATTCTATTCTAACCGCAGCTGGGGGGGGGGGGAAACCTTGCCAAGAAAACCGCAGGGATTTGGTCAGGCAATGGCCAGGAGTCGAGACTAAGTGGAAAGCACCAAATAATATTAACAATAACAGCAATAACTTACTAAACGCCCGGATCCCTCCGGTGATGTTACTAGAAGGGAGTGCGAACACAGGCAATTGAGTTCATCGGGCAACGCGTGTCGTGGGAACGCAACTCCTAGTACCCACGCCGCCGAGCGGCAGATTCGGGGAAGCTTCCCTGAAGCCCCCGCCTCACCTGGCCTTGCTGCAAAGGCAGCAGCGCCGCCGGCTCCACCTTTGCCTTCTCCTTCGCCCTGGGACAGCCTTCTCGGGGCGTCGCCGGGCTGTGACACCATCAGAAGGCGCGTCCCCTATTTCGGCAGAGAAGCCGAAAGGCACCATAGAGGTAGGAAAGGAGAGCGGAGGAAAGACTGGGCTTTCCGCTCTTGAAACCGTCGAACTTGGGAATCGCCATAGAAATGTAACCAGAGAGGTCGGATGGAAATGGTAGAGCGGCCGGTAGAACCAAGACTTCCGAGTTTGCTGGAGCATATATGGAGGAAGACTTTGGATTGGAGTTAAGGACGGAAAAAAGTACAATGCAGAATCTTTTGTATTGGGGGCGCCCTATCTAAAAGCACCCCGCAAAGGTTGGAGTGTCACAGAGTATTGCACATCCATTTCCAGCCGCAGGGACAGGTTTAATCCCCTGGTAAGTCACATCCAGGTTTCTCAAACTTGGCAATTTTTGTGGCTTCAAGTCCCCAGAGTTTCCCCAGCCTGCATGCATTTTGGCAGGTAACTAAATGGTTTATCCAGGGAAAGTGCAGGACTGTATTAAATTGGACTACCAGAGGTTGACCGAGTACACCACCTCCAAATTTGTGACTCCCCTAAATTTGCTGGCACCCCCAGTGTCGCAATAATAAATAAAACACAAACGTATTTCTTTACGTATGGCACAATACACGCCGATAGTATCTTTTCACTAGCCTCCACTAGTTTGACACTGCTTAGGTTTTTACAAAAGCAGCCAAGGCCATTAAGTGATGCTCAAGTCAGAGCTGAAGAACCTTCTTGTATGAGAAGCGAAACGTCTTCAAAGAAAATCAAGAAAGTCCAGTTGCCTCCTGAAAAAGCATCTTTGGGACAATTATGACCCGGATGACTGAGAATCTCCATAGACAGTGAGAGACAATGCGGGATACTTAAGGCACTGGACTAGAAATCGGAAGACTGTCGGTTCTACTCCCACCTTAGGCATGAAAGTCAACTGTGGTGACCTTGGGGTCAGTCCTTCTCTCTTGGTCCTAGTAAGGAGGCAATGCCAAACCACCAGCTTCCCATCATAGCTATCTGCAATTGCATTGACGCACCACCGAATGTGTGCAGCTGGGGCCTGTGCACACCTGCAACATATCGTGTAGAGCTATCTATCTATCTATCTATCTATCTATCTATCTATGCTATCTATCTATCTATCTATCTATCTATCTCTCTATCTATCTATCTACTATCTATCGATCTATCTATCTATCTATCTATCTATCTATCTATCTAATTATAAGAGGCTGCACTTCAATGTTAAACGGCCTATTGGGTATCTGACCAAAAATCTTTTTTAACCCTTTATATTTTATTGTGTTTTTCTAATCTAGGTGAAAGGTTAATATATACTGCAAGTCCATGTATGATATGCCATACGCTAAATAAATAAGTAAACAACCGCCCAATCAAGAAACTACCAGGAACACCTCCATCAACACTGATAGGACAAGCCACTAAGTATATAAAGAGAGAGCAAATTCCTCTCTCTTCTAGCACTGATGATGTTACCTAGTTGGGTCACGAAACGTCTGCAAGAAAACCACCAAGCTCAGAGAGCACCAAGGACCCCTGAAGAGACAAGGTCGTTGGATGATGGACCAAGTGGCTCCTTAGCTCCGGCTTTTATTATTTATATAATGACCAATGATATGCGTTGTGTGTGTTCCGCGCACGTGAGAGGTGTATGATAACATATATGAATTTATATTTATTACTTTATCTGCCCCTCTCGCCATAGAGGTAGAAAGCCCTTTTAGCTTCCATCAGTTCAAATGGGCTTAGCAAGTGAAGCTGGAGCGCCGAGATTTTCCTTCCCTCCTCTTTCCCCTCGCACTTTACATATGCCCAGAGGCACCGTGCACACTTAGAAGCAGCTGCCCGCCGGCCTCCCCGCCCGTCCCTTGTTTCTTCCCTCCCTAAACCCTCCATTCCAGATTCACCCGCCTGGGATTGCCTCGCTGCCTATGCTTTGCGACGTAAAACTGTGCCGAAAGAAATAGACCTTTTTAATGGGATTTTAAAGTTATTATCCTCTATCTTTATTAGTAACGCCTTATTAATGTTAATAGGGCGAAGGGAAGCCCTTTTGCTGCGACGCGGGGACACAAAAACATCACCTAATATTACTGAGGTTTCATTAATAAATACTACACTTAAAACTCCATTTAAAAGCTTTATTTCTTTTTTTGGCTGCTCGGCTCACCTGCGGCAGTCCGAGGCTTTTTTCCCTTCTTGCGGCAGCGTAGAGCAGAAAAGAGGACAGGAAGGTGCCGACGGATGACTAAAAGCAACGGATAAGAATTCGGCCATAATAGGAAGGTCGATTCCAAATGAACTGGGGGATGGCCAATTTGGACGGACGGGAGGTCGCCATGCCGAGAAGGTCTAGGTGTTAATGCTATGGGACGGAAAAACCTGCCCTCCTGTGGTCAAAACGGGTATTGCGGCCGCCGAAATAAATAAACCTTTTGAATGGGATTTTAAGGTTATTATTCTCTATCTTTATTATTAACGCCTTATTAATATTAATAGGGCGACGTGAGGCCCTTTTGCTGCGACCCTGGAGCAGAGTAAGATAACCTAATATTAGTAAGGTTTTATTAATAAAGAATAATAAACTTAAAACGCCATTTAAAAGGTTTATTTCTTTTGGTGGCTGCTGTACCTGCTTGTCCCTTAGCGAGAGATGGCGCGGCCTTCAAAAAGGCCTGTAATGATGAATTAAGGTTACTTTGATAGGTGCTAACTTTAAAGATAAACCTCACCAAACATACATGAATTTATTGCTATGGTTAATATTAAATGAGTGAGATTAGATTTTATACCTTTCGCTGCTAGTTTTGGAAACTGACGCATTTAATTAAAATGTTTATGTCTACCTACATCACACTAATTTCTTGCTTGCATCTTAGTTTCTATCCTTCCTAGTATGCCCAGTTCTTGAATATCATTCACTGGGTTGAAAAATAGACAGCTAGTCAATTGGGGTGGAAGGTGCCAGGATAGAAATTGGGGGTGGGGGCTGAGTTTTAGTACCACCTTAGGTATGAGAAACCAGCTTTGGGCCAATTCCTCTCCTAGTCAGCCTAAGTCTAACCCTAACCCTAGGGCTGTTGCTGCATGGCGAAAATAAGAGAAGGAAGGAGCATTAGATATATTTGCCGCCTTGAGTTATTTATTAAAAAATAACAAAGGCTGCATTAAAAAAATACGCAAAATTTAGAGCGGCTTTGGTCTAGTCGTGGTTAAGGCAGCAGACTAAAGTGGGAGTCTGTGATTTTCTAATCTTGCTTTTAGAGGCATAAAGTCATCTTGGTCAGTCACTCCAAACCAGCTTTGGGCCAGTCACTCTCTGAGAAAGCGAGGCCCTAGAGGAAGCAACGGCAAACATTTGTCTGAAATGGTATAGTGTTTGCCTGCCTACGCAGGGTGTTGGTACTAGAAGACCTCCAAGGTCCCTTCAACTCGGTTATTCTATTCTAACCGCGCTGGGGGGGGGAAACCTTGCCAAGAAAACCGCAGGGATTTGGTCAGGCAATGGCCAGGAGTCGAGACTAAGTGGAAAGCACCAAATAATATTAAGAATAACAGCAATAACTTACTAAACGCCCGGCTCCCTCCGGTGATGTTACTAGAAGGGAGTGCGAACACAGGCAATTGAGTTCATCGGGCAACGCGTGTCGTGGGAACGCAACTCCTAGTACCCACGCCGCCCATGAAAAGGCGGCGTCGAGCGGCAGATTCGGGGAAGCTTCCCTGAAGCCCCCGCCTCACCTAGCCTTGCTGCAAAGGCAGCAGCGCCGCCGACTCCACCTTTGCCTTCTCCTTCGCCCCGGGACAGCCTTCTCGGGGCGTCGCCGGGCTGTGACACCATCAGAAGGCGCGTCCCCTATTTCGGCAGAGAAGCCGAAAGGCACCATAGAGGTAGGAAAGGAGAGCGGAGGAAAGACTGGGCTTTCCCCTCTTGAAACCGTCGAACTTGGGAATCGCCATAGAAATGTAACCAGAGAGCTCGGATGGAAATGGTAGAGCGGCCGGTAGAACCAAGACTTCCGAGTTTGCTGGAGCATATATGGAGGAAGACTTTGGATTGGAGTTAAGGACGGACAAAAGACAATGCAGAAATCTGGATTGTATTGGGGGCGCCCTATATAAAGCCCCACCGCGAAGGTGTAGTGTCACAGGTATTGCAACATCCATTCCCAGCCTCAAAAGACCCCCGCAGGGGACAAGTTTAAAATCCCTATAAGTCCTTCCAGGTTTCTCAACTGGCATTTTTGGTGGATTCAAGTCCAGATTCCCCAGCCTGTGCAAATGGTAAACACTTTGCAGGTAACTAATGTTTTATCCAGGAAAGCAGGAACTGTATTAACTTGTACTCCGGGTTTAGCCGAGTACACCACCTCCAAATTTGTGACGCCCCTAAAATTGCTGGCGCCCCAAGTGCTCGCAATAAATAAATATAAAACACAACGTATTATTTCGCGTATGACACAATACCTCCAATAGTCTCTTTTCACTGCCTCCACTAGTTGTGACACTACTTGGTTTACAAAAGCAGCCGAGCATAAGTGGTGCTTTCCATCAGAGCTGAAGACTCTTGTATGAGATCGAAACGTCGTCAAAGAAAATCAAGAAAGTCCAGGTGCCTCCTGAAAAAGCATCTTTGGGACAATTATGACCCGGATGACTGAGAATCTCCATAGACAGTGAGAGACAATGCGGGATACTTAAGGCACTGGACTAGAAATCGGAAGACTGTCGGTTCTAGTCCCACCTTAGGCATGAAAGTCAACTGTGGTGACCTTGGGGTCAGTCCTTCTCTCTTGGTCCTAGTAAGGAGGCAATGCCAAACCACCAGCTTCCCATCATAGCTATCTGCAATTGCATTGACGCACGACCGAATGTGTGCAGCTCGGGCCTGCGCACACCTGCAACATATCGTGTACATCTATCTACCCTATCTATCTATCAATCTATCAATCTATCTATCTATCTATCTATCTAATATAAAGGAGGCTGCACTTCAATGGTATCTGAACAAAAATCTTTTTAACATTTATATTTTATTGTGTTTTTCTAATCTAGGTGAAATGTTAATATATACTGCAAGTCCATGTATGATATGCCATACGCTAAATAAATAAGTAAACAACCGCCCAATCAAGAAACTACCAGGAACACCTCCATCAACCCTGATAGGACAAGCCACTAAGTATATAAAGAGAGAGCAAATTCCTCTCTCTTCTAGCACTGATGATGTTACCTAGTTGGGTCACGAAACGTCTGCAAAAAAACCACCAAGCTCAGAGAGCACCAAGGACCCTGAAGAGACAATGTTGTTGGATGATGGACCAAGTGGCCCCTTTAGCTCCGGCTTTATTATTCATATAACAACAATGATATGCGTGTGTGTGTGTGTGCGCGCGTGCGTGCGTGGGTGTATGATAATACTATATAATTTATATTATGATGACATTTATCTGCCCCATCTCGCCTAGAGGTTTAGAAAGCCCCTTTTAGCTTCCCAGTCAGTCAATATGGGCTGAGCAAGTGAAGCTAGAGGCAGCCGAGATTTCCTTCCCTCCTCTTTCCCCTCGCACTTTACATATGCCCAGAGGCACCATGCACACTTAGAAGCAGCTACCCGCCGGCCTCCCCGCCCGTCCCTCGTTTCTTCCATCCCTAAACCCTCCATTCCAGATTCACCCGCCTGGGATTGCCTCGATGCCTATGCTTTGCGACGTAAAACTGTGCCGAAAGAAATAGACCTTTTGAATGAGATTTTAAAGTTATTATCCTCTATCTTTATTAGTAACGCCTTATTAATGTTAATAGGGCGAAGGGAAGCCCTTTTGCTGCGACGCGGGGACACAAAAACATCACCTAATATTACTGAGGTTTCATTAATAAATACTACACTTAAAACTCCATTTAAAAGCTTTATTTCTTTTGGTGGCTGCTCGGCTCACCTGCGGCAGTACGAGGCTTTTTTCCCTTCTTGCGGCAGCGTAGAGCAGAAAAGAGGACAGGAAGGTGCCGACGGATGACTAAAAGCAACGGACAAGAATTCGGCCATAATAGGAAGGTCGATTCCAAATGAACTGGGGGATGGCCAATTTGGGCGGACGGGAGGTCGCCATGCCGAGAAGGTCTAGGTGTTAATGCTATGGGACGGAAAAACGTGCCCTCCTGTGGTCAAAACGGGTATTGCGGCCGTCGAAATAAATAAACCTTTTGAATGGGATTTTAAGGTTATTATTCTCTATCTTTATTATTAACGCCTTATTAATATTAATAGGGCGACGGGAGGCCCTTTTGCTGAGACCCTTGGGCAGAGTAAGATAACCTAATATTAGTATGGTTTTATTAACAAAGAATAATAAACTTAAAACGCCATTTAAAAGGTTTATTTCTTTTGGGGGCTGCTGTACCTGCTTGTCCCTTAGCGAGAGATGGCGCGGCCTTCAAAAAGGCCTGTAATGATGAACTAAGGTTACTTTGATAGGTGCTAACTTTAAAGATAAACCTCACCAAACATACATAAATTTATTGCTATGCTTAATATTAAAATGAGTGGGATTAGATTTTACCTTCGCTGCTAGTTTTGAAACTGACGCATTTATTAAAATGTTTTATGTCTACCTACATCACACTAATTTCTTGCTTCATCTTAGTTTCTAATATTCAGAGTATGCCAATTAGTGAAATCATTTCACTGCGGCGTGAAAAAATAGGACAGCTAGTCAATTGGGGTGAAATGTGCAGGCTAGAAAAGTGGGGGGTGGGGGCTGAGTTTAGTACCACCCCTTAGGTATGAGAAACAGCTTGGGGCCAAATTCCGCTCCAGTCAGCCTCAAGTCTTACCATAACCCAGGGCTGTTGCTGCATGGCGAAATAAGAGAAGGGAAGGAGCCTTAGATATATTTGCCGCCTTGAGTTATGTATAAAAAAATAACAAAGGCTGCATTAAAAAAATACGCAAAAAGTCATCTGGGTCAGTCACTCCAAAACCAGCTTTGGGCCAGTCACTCTCTCTCGGCCCTAGGAAGGAAGCAACGGCAAACCATTTGTCTGAAATGGTATAGGGTTGCCTGCCTAAGCAGGGGGTTGGACTAGAAGACCTCCAAGGTCCCTTCCAACTCGGTTATTCTATTCTAACCGCAGCTGGGGGGGAAAACCTTGCCAAGAAAACCGCAGGGATTTGGTCAGGCAATGGCCAGGAGTCGAGACTAAGTGGAAAGCACCAAATAATATTAAGAATAACAGCAATAACTTGCTAAACGCCCGGCTCCCTCCGGTCATGTTACTAGAAGGGAGTGCGAACACAGGCAATTGAGTTCATCGTGCAACGCGTGTCGTGGGAACGCAACTCCTAGTACCCACGCCGAGCGGCAGATTCGGGGAAGCTTCCCTGAAGCCCCCGCCTCACCTGGCCTTGATGCAAAGGCAGCAGCGCCGCCGGCTCCACCTTTGCCTTCTCCTTCGCCGCGGGACAGGCTTCTCGGGGCGTCGCCGGGCTGTGACGCCATCAGAAGGCGCGTCCCCTATTTCGGCAGAGAAGCGGAAAGGCACCATAGAGGTAGGAAAGGAGAGCGGAGGGCACACTGGGCTTTCCGCTCTTGAAACCATCCAACTTGGGAATCGCCATAGAAATGTAACCAGAGAGCTCGGGTGGAAATGGTAGAGCGGCCGGTAGAACCAAGACTTCCGAGTTTGCTGGAGCATATATGGAGGAAGACTTTGGATTGGAGTTAAGGACGGAAAAAAGACAAGGCAGAAATCTGGATTGTATTGGGGGCGCCCTATATAAAAGCCCCCCGCAAAGGTGGAGTGTCACAGAGTATTGCACATCCATTCCCAGCCAGCAGGGGACAAGTTTAATCCCTGTAAGTCATCCAGCGTTTCTCAAACTTGGCAATTTTTGTGGACTTCAAGTCCCAGAATTCCCCAGCCTGCATGCAGTTTGCAGTTAACTAAATGGTTTATCCAGGGAAAGCAGGAACTGTATTAATTGGACTCCAGTTGACCGAGTACACCACCTCCAAATTTGTGACGTCCCCTAAAATTTGCTGGCGCCCCCCAGTGATCGCAAAAATAAATAAAAACACAAACTTTTTGTAGACGTATGCACATACACTCCAATGACTTTTCACTACCTCCACTAGTTGTGACACTACTTAGTTTTACAAAGCAGCGAGCTCATTAAGGATGCTCCAGTCAGAGCTGAATAAGCTTCTTGTATGCGAAGCGAAACGTCTTCAAAGAAAATTAAGAAGTCAGTTGCCTCTGAAAAGCATCCTTTGGACAATTATGACCGGATGACTAGATCTTCCCAAACAGTGAGAGACCAGGGCTGGATCTTAATGCACGGGACAGAATCGGAAGACCTGATGTCGGTTCTATCCCACCTTAGCATGACGTCACTGTGGCAACCTGCACGATATCGTTTAGTTCTATCTATCTATCCTATCTGTCTGTCTGTCTGTCTGTCTGTCTGTCTGTCTATCTATCTATCTATCTATTATCTATCTATCTATCTATCTATCTATCTATCTATCTAGCTAATATAAAGGATGCTGCGCTTCAATGGTTAGACGGCCTATTGGTATCTGAACAAAAATCTTTTTAACATTTATATTTTATTGTGTTTTTCTAATCTAGGTGAAATGTTAATATATACTGCAAGTCCATGTATGATATGCCATACGCTAAATAAATAAGTAAACAACCGCCCAATCAAGAAACTACCAGGAACACCTCCATCAACACTGATAGGACAAGCCACTAAGTATATAAAGAGAGAGCAAATTCCTCTCACTTCTAGCACTGATGATGTTACCTAGTTGGGTCACGAAACGTCTGCAAAAAAACCACCAAGCTCAGAGAGCACCAAGGACCCCTGAAGAGACAATGTTGTTGGATGATGGACCAAGTGGCCCCTTTAGCTCCGGCTTTATTATTCATATAACAACAATGATATGCGTGTGTATGTGTGTGCGCGCGTGCGTGCGTGGGTGTATGATA
>JALGBA010002684.1:0-63309 GCA_023970755.1 Azemiops feae | reverse complement strand
AAGTCCACGAGTCATAAAGCGGCCTAGGCCTGAGGTAGGCAACCTTGGCTCTTTTATGACTCGTGGACTTCAACTCCCAGAATTCCTGAGCCAGCCATGCTGAGGGGAAAGGGAGAGGTTTCCGTGCTTAGACGTGCTGGCTCAGGAATTCTGGGAGTTGAAGTCCACGAGTCATAAAAGAGCCAAGGTTGCCTACCCCTGCGTTAGCCGGTCTGCATAAAATCTAGTTCTAGTCATCCTGTGCTCTCTCTTTCTTGATCTGGTCCATCTTGAAGGGCTGACTGTCAACCAGTCCTATCTGTTTCTTGATGTAGAACCTCCCAAAATATCAGGAGTAAGTAGTCCAGCCTCTGCTTGAAGACTTGAGAAAGGAAGAACTCACATTTTAATGCCGTTGTCACTGCTTAGATGTTTAAGCACCCAACCCCAAATCTATCCTCCTACGTTAAGTGTCAAGGTTGAATCGCTAAGATGCTTGTTAACTTCTGTCGTTACTCAACTTGCCATAGAAACAGGAGGGAGGGAAACCCTGGGAAAGAAACTGGGAGTTTCAAGAAGCCGTCCAGGGACCTGGAGACCCAAGGTCATCAAAAGCAGAAGTGGACAATTCCCATAACAGACAGAAAGGATGTGATCGGGCAACGTGGGGGTTATGAAAAACCACTGTTAACTAACCAGATTTTAGCGCGGGAAAACTAGAGTTGATTTTGCTTCTTCAGTGCCGGTCTGTGTATTCAATAAAGACGATCTCTTATGGCACCTCCAGACCGTAGAGTTTCTTCAATATTGAATTCGCCAGCCGGACGGTTGACATTAAGCCAAACCATTGCTAAAATCCAAAATACAACTGACGGAAGACAACGAGAGCAGATTCCAGGTAACTGTTCTGCTAACCCTGGTGCAGTTCCCACTTCTAGCCTAGCAAACATTAATTTTTGGAGGCTGGTAGCCATATTCAGGATGTCCTCTGTCTCCTTTGTCGTCTTCTGCTTCCCTCCACCTCGCAAAGCATAACCGTTGTAGTGCATCAGGTGTCTGCATCACACACCAAAAGCACATGAGTTCTCTTTGCTGATCGTTGCTTTAAGGGAACCCCTGACCTTCCATTGGTTCTTGGATGGACTAGTTCTTCTTTGAAATCTACGGTCCACCTTGGATCCAAGGGCGTATGTGGGCGATTCAAAACACCCGTATCCCAGAAGGCCAGCTGGCAAGGCTGCTTCTGGCTGTCCTTCAAATCTCTATCTCCTTTGAAGATCTTGCTGCAGGGAACCACGAAGATGACCTTGGAGAAGGAATGTGGCCATTAGCAAAACATGGATTAAGCCTTCATGAACAGGCTCCATTACGGTCATAGAATATCACTAGTTTGCTTTAGTTTGGCAAGACTGCGGTCTATGTCTTTCCAGGTTTTTGAAGCCACTATCTTCAGAAGATCCCACCAGCTATATCATTTTTCTTTCAGAATTCCAAGAAACATGGGAATTGGAGTCATTTGATAAATTCCTTATGAGAAAAAAGTAACTAATATGGAGGGAGGGAGGGGTGAGCACCAGGTTCTTAAGAACGTTTGAATATGAAGGCAATTTTGCATCTGCTCTTTATGCAGTGCCTGCAACTTAAAAGCCAGGAGGAAAAAAAATATCTCATTTTAAAAGCACTCTGTTCCTTTTCTTTTTTTCCCTTGAAGGGGTACGTCCTTCATCCATCTCTTTTTATGGCCATTTGAAAAACCACCACGAGCCAAAGAAAGGCCATTCCTAGCATTTTAGAAAATATTTATTCCAAAGAAAAAAGTTCACTCCTTACAAATTTGAACTGCAACATTCTCAATATTGCGGTACGGTTTTATATATATAAAAAAGGCTAAGATGGATGCGATAAAAACCATTTCTTTCTCTTTTCTTTTTAAATTACACAGCTAAAACTAAAAAAAAAACAAAAAAAAAACACCACCCAGCTCCTCGGGAAGTTACTGAAGGATATAATACATTTAAAATGTGTCGGAGCTGGAAAACAAAAGAGATCATGGGGTGTTCGAAAGTTTTTGGATTTGCGCGAATGGGTTCCTTCCAAATACTTGTTTTAACGGACAACAATTTCAGGTTTAGAAAGTTCCTCTTAGGCCTAAGGGATTGACCAACCCAGAAATGAGTTCCCTTTCACCGTAGAAAGTTCTGCAGGGGAAAAATCAAGTAGCACAATTTGATCCTTTTTTTTTTTTTAACCAACTAGCAACCAAAACAATAACAACACCAACCAAAAAAAGAAGGATTTTTTTCCTGTACACGTTTCTTACAAAAAACCCCGCTGTACAACGCCCCCAACTCGCCTACATTTTTGCCTCGATTAAAATGATCTTTCACCTGTCTTTGTATCGACCGGAAAGTAAACAGTTAAAAAAAAATGGGGGGAAAAAAAAATCTTTGCACATCAAGATCCTAGAGATGGGGATAATTCTTTTTTTTTTTTGTTTTTTTAAATAAAATAAAATTGACTAGGACTCTTGGGCGAGTCTCAACTCTTGCCAGCATCTTCACTCTTCTCGCTCACAACGTAAAATAAGATTGTTCGATGTGCGAAGTTCAAATCTCGTCCTTTAGATGACACCCCCCCCCCCCCGACTGGACTGGAGTGATGTCAGCATGATAAGGAAAGAATCTAACTTTTGAGATGAGAAGTCTACAAACACAACAGCTGATGGAAACATGATCATGCTGGAAACATCAGGGCCAGGATGGATGAAGAACCATCCGTGATGGGTGTGAAGGACCTCGTCATGTCTCAACTGGCTTTGCTATCCTTCCAAGTCTTAAGGACACATCTACAGCCACGGATGCCAGGCTGGGTCCATGCGACACAGGTTGTCTAAGCTATTAGCGGCCGCAACCAAGGTGTTGACTTTACTCTCTCCGCCTTCGAACTGAGCCAAGTTATGGAGCCTGGTCATGATGGCAGTCACAGCTTTCTGAACCAGCGACACCAGCTGTTGGCTGTCCATGTTCTCCGGCTGCCCAGCTGCTGAGAGCGGGGAGGATGTGTCCTCTTGGGTTTTCTTATGCCAAGCAATGGTCTCATCGCGCAGCACGGTTTTCAGGATGCCGTCAACCTGGAAGAGAAGAGAATAAGAGGTGGGAGGGACCTTGGAGGTCTTCTAGTCTTCTAGTCCAACTCCCTGCTCAAGCAGGAGACCCAATGCCATTCCAGACAAATGGCTGTCCAGTCTCTTCTTGAAAACCTCCAGAGATGGAGTACCCACAACTTCTGGAGATAAAGCCACTCCATTCATTAATAGCCTTCCAGAAGGTGCCCCACAACCTCTGAAGGCAAGTTGTTCCACTGATTAATTGTTCTCATTGTCAGGAAATTTCTCCTTATTGCTAGGTTGGTTCTCTCCTTGACTAGTTTCCATCCGTTGCTTCTTGTTCTGCCTTCAGGTGCTTTGGAGAATAGGTTGACCCCCTCCCTCCTCTTCTTTATGACAACCCCTCAAATATTGGAAGACTGCTATCGTGTCACCCCTAGTCCTTCTTTTCATTAAACCAGATGCACCCAATTCCTGCAAACATTCTTCAGCCTCCAGCCCCCTAATCATCTTTGTTGCTCTTCTCTGCACTCTTTCCAGAGTCTCAACATCTTTTTTTATATCATTGCGACCAAATCTGGATGCAATATTCCAAGGGTGGTCTTACTCAACGCATTATAAAGTGGTACTAACACTTCCCGTGATCTTTGATTCATATGAAGGTAGGGAAAAGGTGAGCCAATTCCACTCAGAAGGCAGGTTAGAGCAGGAATGGGCTATTAATTTTTCCAAGGAGCCACAGGAGAACCTTGAGCTGTTGTGGAGGGCTGAACCCAAAGGGCTGTGAAGAGGTGTAGGCATACACACACGCACCTATGTAAGTCTTTTAAATATGGCCTCCTTCAAAATAAAAGAAATTCACGTGGACCAGGCAGGGCCATATGTGGCTCAGAAGTCATAAAATGCCCAGTTCTGGATTAGAACGATGGTGGAATTTGGGACCATCCTGGAAATACTCTTTTAGGACTTTCTAGGACTTTATTTGAACTCTTTAGGTCAACAAGTTCATTTAAGAATAAGCCAAATAAGAGAGTGTTTGAATGCACGGTCTGGACCAAGCCAGAACGACTGAAGCCGGAGGTTTTATATTTCAGAAACACGGGAAGTGATAAAATATTTTAATCGGATTCTCTTTTCAAGAGTGGGGTGGGGAGGTTGCATTTATGATCATTTAGCCAGGATAAGAATCATAATTTATTACAATTTATGATAATTTATCCTGGGCGGTCATCACAATCTGTTACAATTGATGCTAATTTGGCACAATTTATGATAATGTCTCCGGGGTGATAACCGTAAATTATTATAAATGTAAATTTCTTTATTGCGGTCATTAACGGGCAGGATCCAACTGATAATTTAAATATCCAGAATATACAAATCTGTATTGACAACATCAGGATAGTTGTTGATAGCTTATCTGTCTCTACAGATAAAATATGGCTCTGCAGATGGATTATTCCCTTTCTTTTATTCTTGTTAAACTTAATTTCAATGCTTTTAATACCCTTATGTTTACGTCTTTATACAACTGTAAGCCACCCAGAGTAACTTGAGACAATGATACAGGCGGCATATACATTTAATAAATAAATAGAAACTAAAGAGAACCAGTTTGGTTAAGGCGCCAGGCTAGAAACCAGGAGATGGTGAGTTCTAGTCCCATCTTAGGCATGCAAGCCAGCTGGGTGACTTTGAGCCAATCACCAGGAGCCTGTGAGTTCTAGTCCCGCCTTAGTCATGAACATCAGCTGGGTGACTTTGGGCCAATCACCAGGAGCCTGTGAATTCTAGTCCCGCCTTAGGCATGAACACCAGCTGGGTGACTTTGAGCCAATCACCAGGAGCCTGTGAGTTCTAGTCCCGCCTTAGGCATGAACACCAGCTGGGTGACTTTGGGCCAGTCACCAGGAGCCTGTGAGTTCTAGTCCCGCCTTAGGCATGAACACCAGCTGGGTGACTTTGAGCCAATCATCAGGAGACGGTGAGTTCTAGTCCCACCTTAGCCATGCAAGCCAGCTGGGTGACTTTGAGCCAATCACCAGGAGCCTGTGAGTTCTAGTCCCGCCTTAGGCATGAACACCAGCTGGGTGACTTTGGGCCAGTCACCAGGAGCCTGTGAGTTCTAGTCCCGCCTTAGGCATGAACACCAGCTGGGTGACTTTGAGCCAATCACCAGGAGCCTGTGAGTTCTAGTCCCGCCTTAGGCATGAACACCAGCTGGGTGACTTTGAGCCAATCACCAGGAGCCTGTGAGTTCTAGTCCCGCCTTAGGCATGCAAGCCAGCTGGGTGACTTTGGCCAATCCTTCTCTCTCAGCCCAACCCACCTCACAGGATTGTTGTTGTGAGGAAAACAGGAGGAGGAAGGTGTGCTGGATATGTCCACTGCCTTAAAAATAATGAAGGCAGCACACAAATAAATCATAAATCGATCAATTTAAAATCAATCCATCAGTAAAATTTCTGGCAGCCGAGGGAGCGACCCGGTGCCCCCGTCCTTGTCCGCCCTGACCCACTACACAATTACCTTGAAGTTTGGCTGAGCAAAACAACGAGCCACGGCAATCATGGATGCTGTGAGGGGCCCGGAGACCCCGATGGTGGTGAGGAATTCCGAAATGTTTGGGGTGAGCCGGAACGGGACGGGACGGTTGGCGTCCAGATCCCCGGTAGCATCGTTGATGTCAAACCGGAAGTAGGCCACGTTTAATTTGCCTGTATCCTAAGCATTGGGACGACACACAAGCACAACGTTGGAAGGAACAACAAGAGGAAAGGGGGAGGAAAATCTACTCAAAAACAATGATGCACAGCCTGGGGCCGCCTGGGGCCGTCTCCAAAATCTCCAGGGAGGCTTCCAAACACTTCTACCCAAAATTAATTGTTAACGTGACGGAGAGAGACAGTGTGCAGGAAGTCACGTGGCCCCCTAGAGATTAAGACTGAAAAAAGGGGGGGCTCCCCCTATTCAATTCCATTCGATGTTTGCGATACACAAGGTCGACATTCAGGCAGAAATGCGAAGAGAGAGGCTTTTTCTAACACACACACACAGACACACCCCGCCGGTCAGGATCGGCACACAGAGAGGTTAACAAGAAATTCAGCTTTCAACGCAGCCCTCTATTAACCGGCGTATAAAGATGACAGGTATAAACTTTCTCAGCAAGGTATCAATCCTGAATAATGGCTTCTTTTGTTGTGCTGCTGGATGGGTCAGCCCGAGGGGGTGGGAGGGGGGGGGAAATTGCTCTTGTTTCTGCTTTTTTTTCTCCATGCAGGAATTTTCAACTGTTCCACCTGACAATGCAGCTGAAAAGGAATGGTTGAGAACTGGAAGGGGGAGGCAGAGGAGGAGGAGGAGGAGGAGGAGGATTGAGGAGGAGGAGGAGGAGGAGGAGGATTGTGGGGTCCTTGGTGCTCTCTGAGCTTGGTTGTTTTGTACTAAGCATTTCATGACCCGGCTAGGTAATATCATCAGTGCTAGAAGAGAGAGGGGTTTATGGAGAGAAGGAGGAGGACTGTGGGGTCCTCAGTGATCTCTGAGCTTGGTTGGTTTCTTGCAGACATTTCATTACCCAACTAGGTAACATCATCAGTGCTAGAAGGGAGTGAGGTTTGCAGGGAGGAGGAGGAGGAGGAGGAGGAGGAGGAAAGAAGAAGAGGAAAGAAGAAGAAGAAGAAGGAAGAAGAAGAAGAAGAAGAAGAAGAAAGAGAGAAGGAAGAAGAAGAAGAAGAGAAGAGAAGAAGAAGAAGAAGAAGAAGAGAAGAAGAAGAAGAAGAAGAAGAAGAAGAAGAAGAAGGAAGAAGAAGAAGAAGAAGAGAAGAAGAAGAAGAAGAAAAGAAGAAGAAGAAAAGAAGAAGATAAAGGAGGAGGAGGAGGAGAGGAGGAGGGAGGGGAGGAGAGGAGAATGGAGGATTGTGGGGGTCTTTGGTGCTCTCTGAGCTTGGTTGTTTTGTACCAAGCATTTCATGACCCAGCTAGGTAATATCATCAGTGCTAGAAGAGAGTGGGGTTTATGGAGAGGAGGAGGAGGAGGAGGAGGAGTCCTGGATGCTCTTTGAGCTTGTGGTTTTCTTGCAGATGTTTCATTATCAAAGTAGGTAACATCATCAGTGCTAGAATGGAGTGGAGTGGGAGAGGAGGAGGAGGAGGAGGAGGAGGGAAAAGGGGGGAGGAGGAGGAGAAGGAGGAGGAGGGAGGAGGAGGAGGAGGAGGAGGAGGAGGGACCCATTAAAATTTCATCTTTTCACCTTAGGAGCAAGTCAAGAAAAAGACAAAAACGTCTGAACTTCTTCCTAATCTCTTCACCAGCAATGGCCAGATAAAACATCCGAGTTTCCTTCTTCCGCGAGGAACGGACGTGTGGTACAGGTGGTCCTCGCCTTACGGCCACCACTGAACCTAACACTTCTGTTGCTAAGCAAGACGGTTGTTAAGTGAGTTTGGCCCCATTTTACAACCTTCCTTGCCGCAATTCTTAACTGAATCACTGCACTGGTTAAGTCAGGGACAGGCTTGTTAAGTGGACCGGCCTTCCCCCGTTGACTTTTTGGCTTGTCGGAAGGTCGCAAAAGGGGAACACGTGACGCCCCCCACCCTCCGGGACACACTGCGACCGTCATAAATAGGACTCCGTTGCCGAGGGTCCGCATTGTGATGGTGCGGCCACAGGGGAGGCTGCAGCGGTTGTGTGGGGAAAAGATCAAGTCGCTTTTTTCCAGGGCTGCTGTTAACTTCAAACGGTCGCTAAACAAGCTGTTGTTAAGTCGAGGACTACCTGTATCGGTGTGTGTGGGTGTGGGCAGTTTCTCCCCAGAGTCTAAACGGGGGGGGGGTCACTGCACGGGTCACTTCTCCTAGACAAGGTCCATCAAAACCTACCTGAGCAACCTGCAACATCTCCGGGTTGAGTCGGTTCAAATGGAAGACGAATTCCGCAAACCCGATCAGCGCCAGCTGGATTGTGAACATCTTCCGGAAGGTCCAGTAGTCGGTGGCGTTGGGGAACGTGTGAAGGGCCCACTCCTTCAGCATGCTGCGGGGCACCATGTTGCCCTGAACTTCTTTCAGGATATCCCGGAGGACCTGAGAAGGGGAGAGTGAAGTTGATCAGGAGGTGGGCTGGTTACGCTGGTTGGTGTAGGCCAGGGGGTCTTCAAACTTGGCCCTTTTATGACTTGTGGACTTCAACTCCCAGAATGCCTCAGCCAGGCACGCTGGCTGAGGAATTCTGGGAGTTAAAGTCCACAAGTCATAAAAGGGCCAAGTTTGAAGACCCCTGTCTTAAATCTAACAAACAAAATGGAGGCTGGCTGAGGAATTCTGGGAGTTGAAGTCCACAAGTCATAAAAGGGCCAAGATTGAAGACCCCTGTCTTAAATATAACAAACAAAATGGAGGCTGGCTGAGGAATTCTGGGAGTTGAAGTCCACAAGTCATAAAAGGGCCAAGTTGGAAGACCCCTGTCTTAAATCTAACAAACAAAATGGAGGCTGGCTGAGGAATTCTGGGAGTTGAAGTCCACAAGTCATCAAAGGGCCAGGTTTGAAGAACCCTGTCTTAAATCTAACAAACAAAATGGAGGCTGGCTGAGGAATTCTGGGAGTTGAAGTCCACAAGTCATGAAAGGGCCAAGATTGAAGACCCCTGTCTTAAATCTAACAAACAAAATGGAGGCTGGCTGAGGAATTCTGGGAGTTGAAGTCCACAAGTCATAAAAGGGCCAAGATTGAAGACCCCCGGTGTAGGACAATGCTTCTCAACCTCTGCTCCTTGGACCCCTGTGGGGCGCAATGTCATCACAGGGGGGGGGGGTCCGCTAAGGCTGGAGAAATGTTATGATTTGAATCTTGAGTTAAGTCTTGGGGGGGGGGCGGTGTCCCTGGCCATGGTCTTTTTCCCTATCACTTTTGGGGTGGTCAAATCTTAACTGTTCCATGCGGTGTTTCTCAACCTCTGCAACTTTTAAGGTGGGTGGACTTCAACTCTCAGCTTGTTGAGAAAGCGTGGCTGCGGAATGGCTTCCCCATGCTGCCTGGGGAATCCTGGGAGTTGAAGTCCACCCATCTCCAAGTTCCCAAGATAGAGAAACACTGGACTAAGTGATCCTTCTGGTCCTTCCAACTCTATCATTCATGGCTGGCTGGGGAACCCTGGGAGTTGAAGTCCACCCATCTTCAAGCTCCCAAGATAGAGAAACACTGGACTAAGTGATCCTCCTGGTCCTTCCAACTCTTATCATTCACGGCTGGCTGGGGAACCCTGGAAGTTGAAGTCCACCCATCTTCAAGTTCCCCAGACAGAGAAACACTGGACTAAGTGATCCTTCTGCTCCTTCCAACTCTATCATTCATGGCTGGCTGGGGAACCCTGGGAGTTGAAGTCCACCCATCTTCAAGCTCCCAAGATAGAGAAACACTGGACTAAGTGATCCTCCTGGTCCTTCCAACTCTTATCATTCACGGCTGGCTGGGGAACCCTTGAAGTTGAAGTCCACCCATCTTCAAGCTCCCAAGATAGAGAAACACTGGACTAAGTGATCCTTCTGGTCCTTCCAACTCTATCATTCATGGCTGGCTGGGGAACTCTGGAAGTTGAAGTCCACCCATCTCCAAGTTCCCAAGATAGAGAAACACTGGACTAAGTGATCCTTCTGCTCCTTCCAACTCTATCATTCACGGCTGGCTGGGGAACCCTGGGAGTTGAAGTCCACCCATCTTCAAGTTCCCCAGACAGAGAAACACTGGACTAAGTGATCCTTCTGCTCCTTCCAACTCTATCATTCATGGCTGGCTGGGGAACCCTGGGAGTTGAAGTCCACCCATCTTCAAGCTCCCAAGATAGAGAAACACTGGACTAAGTGATCCTCCTGGTCCTTCCAACTCTTATCATTCACGGCTGGCTGGGGAACCCTTGAAGTTGAAGTCCACCCATCTTCAAGCTCCCAAGATAGAGAAACACTGGACTAAGTGATCCTTCTGCTCCTTCCAACTCTATCATTCACGGCTGGCTGGGGAACCCTGGAAGTTGAAGTCCACCCATCTTCAAGTTCCCCAGACAGAGAAACACTGGACTAAGTGATCCTCCTGGTCCTTCCAACTCTTATCATTCACGGCTGGCTGGGGAACCCTGGAAGTTGAAGTCCACCCATCTTCAAGTTCCCCAGACAGAGAAACACTGGACTAAGTGATCCTTCTGCTCCTTCCAACTCTATCATTCATGGCTGGCTGGGGAACCCTGGAAGTTGAAGTCCACCCATCTTCAAGCTCCCAAGATAGAGAAACACTGGACTAAGTGATCCTTCTGGTCCTTTCAACTCTATCATTCACGGCTGGCTGGGGAACCCTGGGAGTTGAAGTCCACCCATCTTCAAGTTCCCCAGGTAAAGAAACACTGGACTAAGTGATCCTTCTGCTCCTTCCAACTCTATCATTCATGGCTGGCTGGGGAATCCTGGGAGTTGAAGTCCACCCATCTTCAAGTTCCCCAGACAGAGAAACACTGGACTAAGTGATCCTTCTGCTCCTTCCAACTCTATCATTCATGGCTGGCTGGGGAACCCTGGAAGTTGAAGTCCACCCATCTTCAAGTTCCCCAGGTAAAGAAACACTGGACTAAGTGATCCTTCTGCTCCTTCCAACTCTATCATTCATGGCTGGCTGGGGAATCCTGGGAGTTGAAGTCCACCCATCTTCAAGTTCCCCAGACAGAGAAACACTGGACTAAGTGATCCTTCTGCTCCTTCCAACTCTATCATTCATGGCTGGCTGGGGAACCCTGGAAGTTGAAGTCCACCCATCTTCAAGTTCCCCAGATAGAGAAACACTGGACTAAGTGATCCTTCTGCTCCTTCCAACTCTATCATTCATGGCTGGCTGGGGAACCCTGGAAGTTGAAGTCCACCCATCTTCAAGCTCCCAAGATAGAGAAACACTGGACTAAGTGATCCTTCTGGTCCTTCCAACTCTATCATTCATGGCTGGCTGGGGAACTCTGGAAGTTGAAGTCCACCCATCTCCAAGTTCCCAAGATAGAGAAACACTGGACTAAGTGATCCTTCTGCTCCTTCCAACTCTATCATTCATGGCTGGCTGGAGAATCTCTACAGGTTTTTTGCTCCCACACCTTCTGCAGGCAAGCTGGGTCTCACGTGTAAATATCTCTACGTCACCCGTAATGAATTACTACAGCCTGAACGGGCTTAATTAATTGGAGTTGGAAATAAAGAGGGGAGCTGCTTGAAAAGAACGATCACTACACTTGCTCAAATTAAATTATTTAGAGAGACAAAATTTCCACGAGCCGAAGGCAAGTGCCTTGCAAAAAAGGAAAAGGAGACAGATGTTCCAAGTCACTCGATATTTTTTTTAGGCTGGGCCAAGAATGAAAAGGTTCCTTATTAGCAGGTGAACTTTCGAGAGACGGAGCACCTGGAATTAAAAAAACGGGGTCAAGGACGGCCTTCGGCCCGCCTATAGATTTTAAACCTTTTAAGCTAACCATTTCTAATCAGAAATGGATGAGCTGGGATGGTAATGGAAGATTTAATTTGCACCTACTCTTTCTCAGGAAGAGTCAAACTGTGTTTTAGTCAAGAGTGAGGCGATTAAGGGAAAGGCGTGGGAGCAGAGTTTAAATGCCAACCGTTAAAAGACCAATCTCTTGAGTAAACAACACTAGGACATAGAATAACAGGGCTGGAAGGGACCTCGTAGGCCATCTAGTCCAACCTCCTGCTCAAGCAGAGAAACCTACACAATTTCAGACAAATGGCTGTCCAGTCTCTTCTTAAAAACATCCAGTGTTGGAGCTTCTGGAGGCAGGTTGTTCCACTGGTTAATTGTTCTAACGGTTAGGAAATTCCTCCTTAAGTTCTAGGTTGCTTCTCTCCTTGATTAGTTTCCATCCGTTGCTTCTTCTCCTGCCTTCAGGCGCTTTGGAGAATAGCTTGACCCCCCCCCTCTTCTTTGGGGCAGCCCCCCAAATATTGAAACACTGCTCTCCTGTCACCCCTGGTCCTTCTCTTCATTAGGCTATACTTCCTCAATTCCAGCAATTCCGTTCTTCGTATGTCTGAGCCTCCAGTCCTTAATCGTTTCTGCTCTTCTCTGCACTCCTTTTAGAATCTTAATCTCTTTTTTGAATGGCGGTAAGCAGAACTGGACACTAAGTGGGCAGCATTTTCTGGGATGCAGTACCTGATGGCTGGCCTGGGTCCCTCGTGCTTGGACAGTCGCCAGCCGGTCGTAGTAGCGAGAAATGGGGCTGTCGTGCTCAATCCCTTTCTTGGCGCACCGTTGCTTGTAGATCTCCACCAGGGAGAGAGAAGACGGGTTGTCCTCCACGAGACGCATCTGGGGAGACACAGCCACAACGCGGGGAACTGGAGAACGGAAACACGAGGGGGGGGGGAGAGAAAAGGAGCCATTCATTTTGTGGAAAACAGCAGGAAGGAGCACCACTAAGAAACCCAAAACATCCTAGCCCATGTCCATCGACCTTCAAATCTTGTCCAGAAGCCTCAGTAATCTTTCTTCTAATCTCAATTATGCCCTTGCTAGTAACTTATGGCCATAACATTTAAGCTGAAGCACTCGACGTGGCTATTTTGTGCCTGAAATGTTTGTGCACACCCTCGTGTCTTGTATCCGTGACAGCCAACAGCCTATTCCATATCCTAGCCCAGGGGTGCCCAACCTTGACAACTTTAAGACCTGTGGACTTCCAACTCCCAGAGTTGAAGTCCCGGAATTCTGGGAGTTGAATTCCGGGAGCTGAAGTCCACAGCTAACTGGGGAATTCTGGGAGTTGAAGTCTCAGAATTTGGGGAGTTGAATTCTGGGAGTTGGAAGTCCACAGTCGGCTAGGGAATTCTGGGAGTTGAAGTCTCAGAATTTGGGGAATTGAATTCCGGGAGCTGAAGTCCACAGCTAACTGGGGAATTCTGGGAGTTGAAGTCTCAGAATTTGGGGAGTTGAATTCTGGGAGCTGAAGTCCACAGCTAACTGAGGAATTCTGGGAGTTGAAGTCTCAGAATTTTGAGAATTGAATTCTGGGAGTTGAATTCTGGGAGTTGGAAGTCCAAAGGTCTTAAAGTTGCCAAGGTTGGACAGCCCTGACCCCAGCCTCTGAGTCGAGCAGATTTTTCACTCAACCCATGCAAGCTTTTGTCCACCCGCAAAATCACAGCTACAATATTGAGTTGATTGATCCACTGCAGATGCTGTTAAAAAAAAAAAAAAAAATCCAGTCAGCACATTTTTCAAGCTTTTCTGATGTTCTACTGGAAACCTTACAACCATGACAGACAACAGCTGCAACGTGGCACGCCCTCTTTTGTGGGAGAGGAAAGTGAGGAACGTGAGGCCACCGGGTGCCCGCCCATGCTTTGCGATGGGTGGACAACCGTTTCGATTGTCAAGGCTTGGATTGATCCCTAGGTAAACCTCTTGAGGAGGGGGAAATGACGGGTGGAGACTGAAAGAGAGAGCAAAGGACTGGGAGATCAGCCCGTTTAAATAAAAGCTACAGTATTTCATCAACCATTATGCAGAAGCTGAGATGATTAAGTGAAGGGCATTGCGATCTTTGGCCATCCCTCACAGCATTCTCAAGAGCTCGAGAAAAAGAAAGAAAGAAAGAAAGAAAGAAAGAAAGAAAGAAAGAAAGAAAGAAAGAAAGAAAGAAAGAAAGAAAGAAAGAAAGAAAGAAAGAAAGAAAGAAAGAAAGAAAGAAAGAAAGAAAGAAAGAAAGAAAGAAAGAAAGAAAGAAAGAAAGAAAGAAAGAAAGAAAAAGAAAGAAAGAAAAAAGAGAGAAAGAAAGAAAGAAAGAAAGAAAGAAAGAAAGAAAGAAAGAAAGAAAGAAAGAAAGAAAGAAAGAAAGAAAGAAAGAAAGAAAGAAAGAGAGGGAGGGAGGGAGGGAGGGAGGGAGAGCGCTCACAATAAGACCACCCAAAATTGACAATCAACCTGGCAAAGATTAAGTCTGAACAAGCTAACATGTAACTCTGGGAAGGATGCACGATTCCCTGCCTCGGTTGCTAGACCACGCTACTGGAGATCTGAAGGCCACTAGCTGATTGCAAATAGGTTTAAGTTATAGTTCAAAGATTTATTGCTCAAGCCTACACACAAGAATCTGGTCATTATTAAATTGGTGCCAGATTAAGGGTCAATGGAAGTCAAGAGGGGTTGGACCTGAACCATTTGTGGCAACGTTAAGAACTCCAGGCTGATGACACATTTAACTCCACCCTCCCCAACTCTGCCGGCTCTTTTCTTACACTGCTCTTAGGCAGGAAGGAAGGGTGATTTTTGTACAGATTAACAATCCACGTTTGTTTTCCTTAGTTAAGGCATGAAATGTTGGTCTTCCGCTCTAAGCAATGCGGTCATTAAATGAGTCACCAGCCTTCACAAGGTTTAACTTCCTCTTTATGGACCCTGCCAGATTGCTGTTTCTTTAAAGACAGGCTTAGAAAAGCAACATCGGGTTTTTAATTTGCCAAGCCTCGGATAGCGTGAATTGGGCGTTGTTGCAAATAAGTAAGAGCTGTCAAAATTTGGGTGCAGAAAAGAGAAAGGGGGAAAGAAAGAAAAAAAGCATTAAAGTAACAATACATCCCATCTCAAATGGGTTGTTAAAAATGACTCTGATTGAAGTATTTACTTTCCAAGCCTATTCTTGGTGGGTGTTTGTTTGTTTTTTTTCCTTTTATTATATGCAAAGCGTTATTGTGCAACAGGCCACTATATGTATAGTCAGCCATCAGTTAAACTCACGGAACGGTTAAAAAAAACAAAACCATAATAAATAAAAGCCTCCAGAACCAAAAGGTTTTGTTGAATGTTATAATCAAATATAATTGAGAAGCAAAAAAAAAAAAAGACGACGCGCATAAATTGCAACGGAAGAGAAATCTGACATTTTTAACAGAGCGGTACGAATTAACAATGCCAGCATTATGTTATTTTGCCAACACAGCGACCGTTAAGTTCTGCTGCTAAGCAAGACGGCTGTTAAGTGAATCGTGTCCAATTTTATGACCATTTATGACCAGTCCAACTTCCTACTCTGCAATATATACACCTCTGAAAGAGGATCGCACAATGAAAAAGACATCACCAATTCACAGGACAGCCTGTTCCACTGATTGACTCAGCTTGTACCACCCGGTTGTTCCTCTGGATGTCTAACCTGAAACCTACAACCTACTACTACTACTACTACTACTACTACTATTATCATTATCATTATTATTATTATGAGGTTGGAAGGGACTTTGGAGGTCATCTAGTCCAATCCCTGCTCAGGCAGGAAACCCTGTACCATTTCAGACAAATGGCTGTCCAGTCTCTTCTTAAAAACCTCCAGTGATGGAGCACCCACAACTTCTGGAGGCAGTAATTGTCCTCACTGTCAGGAAGTTTCTCCTTAGTTCTAGGTTGCTTCTCTCCTTGGTTAGTTTCCATCCGTTGCTTCTTGTCCTGCCTTCAGGTGCTTTGGAGAATAGCTTGACTCCCTCTTCTTTGGGGCAGCTCCTGAGATATTGGAGCACTGCTATCATGTCCCCCCTCGTCCTTCTCTTCGTTAAACTAGACATACCCAATTCCAGCAACCGTTCCTTATAATTTACTGGTTCTGCTTCCAGCCCTCTGAGGCCGCAGAGAATAAGTCCATTTTGGGTGTAACTATCCTTCAGCTATCTGAAGATGACAATCACGTCTCCCTTCGTTCATCCATTTGGGAGCCTCAACATCTCCAGATCCTTTAACTGTCTCTCACAGGATGTGGTTTCCAGAACCGTCACCATGTTAGTAGATCTGCTCTGAACACCTAATTATTCTCTAAAGCACCAGAGGGCAGAAGAAGATGGAAGCTTGTTCAAGAGAGATCCAAGGTAGAACTAAGGAGAAATTAGGGGTGACAGGACAGCAGTCTTCCAATATTTGAGGGGCTGCCATAAAGAAGAGGGAGTCAAGCTATTCTCCAAAGCGCCTGAAGGCAGGACAAGAAGCAACGGACGGAAACTAACCAAGGAGAGAAGCAACCTGGAACTAAGGAGAAATTTCCTGACAGTGAGAACAATTAACCAGTGGAACAACCTGCCTCCAGAAGTGGTGAATGCTGCATCACTGGAGGTTTTTAAGAAGAGATTGGACAATCATTTGACTGGGATGGTATAAGGCAGGGGTCTTCAAACTTGGCCGTTTTATGACTTGTGGACTTCAACTCCCAGAATTCTGGGAGCTGGCTGAGGAATTCTGGGAGTTGAAGTCCACAAGTCATAAAAGGGCCAAGTCTGAAGAGCCCTGGTATAAGGTCTCCTGCCTTGAGCAGTGGGTTGGACTAGATGACCTCTGAGCTCCCTTCCATCCCTATCTTCTATGTTCTGATTTTGGCCCGTCCTTCTCACAGATCACAGAACAGAGAACAATCTCTCTCTCTCCCCCCCCACCACCCCAATGTTAAAGCATTTCTGGTGCCCCTCAACCTTCTCAAACTCACCGGTGAAGAAAAGGTGTCTCTTGGTGGTCTCTTTTCTCTTTTCTAAACAAGGGTTCAGGAGGCGAAGAAGCTGCAGCACGCGTTCCTCCCGACGCGACTCGGTCAAGCAAGCATCGTTCATGACAAGGTAGGGGTAAATCTTCCCATTGTGGCCTCGGATATAGAGTCTTCGGGCGGCAGTGTTGTGTTTCTGGACTATCTCTACTCTGGGCATAAATCTATCCGGACAGGAAAAAAAGGAAAAGAAAAAAAAAGAAGATAAAAAGCAGCTGAGTTTCCAGATTCTTAAAGCTTCCTTTTTTTTTTTCTCCTTTTGAGATGAAAGCCAGATTTTTTTTAAAAAAGAAAAGAAAGAAAAGAGGGGGAATTCTATTACCTTACTGAAAAATGCTAACAATAGGAAGCCCATTATGCCGTTCGACGAAACACTGGCATTATGAATTTTTGTAACGATACAACCTTTTAAGCAACTGCGTTTTTCCATTACGGGGGCTCAGCCGAGATTAGTGTTTTCTGTGAAAAGCTTCCGCGGAATACACACCGTCCTTTTGTCTCCTCCAAACCGAGTGACAAAACTTCTTGAAAACACGCACACAGGGGGGGAAAGGAGCACGCTGGAGAACGCAATCGGAAGCACTTTTCTGAGCCAGAAACAACACAACCCCTGAGGGGATGTTTTTTTCCTGAGCACCGGCCTTACTGAATTGTGGCGTCCTCAAGTCCACAATTGTGGACTACGGGATCCCTGAGTCGCAGTCTGCTTTTAAGCTGGTCCCAGGTTGGAAAAAGACTGGCCCATATACCAGGTAGTCCTTGGCTTACAGCCGTTTGTATAGTGACCGTTGGAAGTTACAATGGCACTGAAGAAAGACCTATGACCGTTTTTCACTCTTATTTAGCACATCGTGAGTGCTGGAAAGAAGTGGAGTTTGCTCTCTGTTTTATAGACAAGCCCCTTCTAGCACTGATGATGTTACCTAGTTGGGTGATTAAATGTCTGCAAGAAAACCATCAAGCTCAGAGTACACCAAGGACCCCACAGTCTTCCTCTTCCTCCTCCTCCCCCACTCCGCCAACTCCACTCCCTTCTAGCATTGATGATGTTACCTAGTTGGGTAATGAAATGTCTGCAAGAAAACAACCCAGCTCAAGAGAGCACCAAGGACCCCACAGTCCTCCTCCTCCTCCTCCTTCAACTTCTCCTCCTCCTCCACCCTGCCAACTCCACTCCCTTGTACCACTGATGATGTTACCTAGTTGGGTGATTAAATGTCTGCAAGAAAACAACTCAGCTCAAGAGAGCACCAAGGACCCCACAGTCCTCCTCCTCCTCCTCCTCCTTCAACTTCTCCTCCACTCTGCCAACTCCACTCCCTTCTAGCACTGATGATGTTACCTAGTTTGGTAATGAAACACAGTCCTCTTCCCCCTCCCCTTCCTCTTCTCTACAAACCCCACTCCCTTCTAGCACTGATGTTGTTACCTAGTTTGGTAATGAAATGTCCGCAAGAAAACAACCAGGCTCAGACAGCACCAAGGACCCCAGAGGCCTCCTCTTGCTCTTCCTTCTCTTTCCCTTTCTCTTCCACTCCGCAAACCCCACTCCCTTCTAATACTGACAGCGTTGCATAGTTGGGTAATGAGATGTCTTGCCAGAAAACAACCCAGCTCAAGAGAGCACCAAGGACCTCACAGTCCAACCCTGAGCTACATAGATCCTCTTTTATTAGTATCTTCTAGCATCTGGCTCTTCCAAGCCACGACTTGAAAAGATTTCCAATGAATCCATTCAAAGAAAGCTTGGACAACAGTATTCAGGATCACAAGACTACAACCAAGTTCTCCATTTTACCCGCCTTCCCTTACCGGGCAATTTTGATGTAGTAGTGTGTTGGTTTTGGCATAAGGAATTCCCCTGGAATTTCCACTTCGGCAGTCTGGGCAGAGAAGTTGCTAAGAAAACGGCACTTTTCCTCAATGAGAAAAAACTTGGGCAGCTGCTTGGTTTTGGCCTCCAGGATTTTGATCCACTTCTTCAGTTTCGAAATGAGATTGTGGAGTTTCATGGAGCCCGGCACGCTGAAGTCGAAATCTAGAAGAGAGAAGGGTTTAAAAAAGAAGAAAACCATTTGTTAAAAACCAGGAGGGAAAGCAATTAAGGTATTTGTGACGCAGGCTCCGTTAAGTTGATTTTCAGAATTTTATTTCCTTTCCCTCACCTTCCTACCAGTTTAAAAGGATGTCACCATGAAAAAAGGGTAAGAAAACGTTAACAAAACCCCAAAACAAGAACATCGTACATCTTCGGAGGTGTAGGAAATCTGAGAAGTATGTCGTTTTCTCACCAAATTTTTAACGGCTGTATAGATTTCGGTATTGACTTTATTGTTCTGAATCTTGATATTTTGTTGAAAGTAGCCTAGTGCCCTGACTGCTTGCTGGAGCGGAAAAGCGGAGTATAAATCCTACGCAATCAAGTTGGTCAAGCTTAAATTTAAGATTTTTCGGTACTTTATCCTCTAACCCAAGGTTTAAAATCGATAAGCCACAGTGACTTAAGACGGTCTGTTCCAACTTACACAAGAGTCAAAACGGAATACCAACGAAATAAGCTTCATATGCTCCTCTTTTTGACATTTTGTGGGTGTTACTTGCTGCTGGGGTTGCCCTACTTTTAAAAGAAAGAAAAAAATCTAAATATTTCATTCTGTGTTCACTGCATAAAAGTAGCTAGTTCCCTCACAGATTAACTTTCAAAAAGTTAACTTTTGATGTGCGGTAAATCAAAAGGCAATTTCGTTTGTAGAACAAAATATTGCTCTACAGAAACATATTATCATTTTGGGGGGGGGGGGAAATATGCCCAGATTTGTTTAGAGGAAATCAAATCTCATTCATTCATTCGTTCAATTCAATGTATAGGCTGCCCAATCAATACAGTTTAGAAAACTTTTTTTTTAAAAAAAAAGGAAGAAAGAAAACTATCCATAGCAGTTAAATCAGGACAAATAGCAATAGATGAGTTGTTGGTGGCACGGCAATTATCTTGCCTTAAAGAGAGAGTTGCCAATATCTGCCTTTCAAGATTTTTGACAGCACGTATATTTTCTATTTTGGTCTGGCATTTTCATAAGACTGTTCCTAAACAGCAATTGACAGGCAGTGACACTGGATAATTTTAATCTCCCCCCCCCCCCCGCCCTAATATTATTTTCATGGCATGTCTCGCGCTTTGTATTCCGTTTGTCCCTAAATGTCTGTTTTTTTATTACCCCACAATCATATTTAATAACGTGTGATTCTGTATGATTAGTCGCTTTACTGCTAACCGCTTTGGAAGCGTTATATCAAATTTAATTGAAAGAGGAACCCGAGGATGGCGAAAGACTGACTTCGGCATCTTTCAAGTATTTTTATTTCCAAATCCGCCCGCTGTGTTTTAAGTAACAAAGCCGGTGACTGGGATTTGTTAAGCTCCACGTTAAGCCAAGCGGAAATCTTTATTTTCAGGGCCATCCTATAAAAAAAGGTCCAGTGGGTGACTGCAAAGGTAACGCTCCTTAAAGAGAAATGTATATTTAATAAAAGGCAAGCATCTTCTATCTGAAATTCTCCTTCTCCTCCTCCTCTTATGTTCTATTATTTTTTATGCCCCCTCTTCCTTCTGCTTTTTCTCATTCTTTCGGCTCCTCCTCCTTTCTGCTTACCCTCATCCTTCTGCCTATCCTCCTCCTTCTTCCTCTCCTCACTCCTCATTTACTTCTCCTCCTTCTGCTCCTCCTCCTCCTCCTGCCTCTCCTCCTCCTCCATTTACTTCTCCTCCTTCTGCTCCTCCTCCTCCTCCTCCTGCTTCTGCTCCTCCTTTTCCTTCTGCTCCTCCTTCTGCCTCTCCTCCTCCTCCATTTACTTCTCCTCCTCCTTCTGCTCCTTCTGCTTCTTTTTTCCACCTTTTCTTTCTGCTCCTCCTCCTTCTGCTTCTCCTCCTCCTCCATTTACTTCTCCTCCTCCTCCTCCTGTTCTCCTCTCCTCCTGCTTCTTTTCCTCCTTTCTTCTTCTGCTCCTCCTCCTTCTGCTTCTCCTCCTCCTCCTCCATTTACTTCTCCTCCTCCTTCTGCTTCTCCTCCTCCTCCTCCTCCCTTCCTCCTCCTTCTGTATTACTCAAAAACAAGACATTAAAAAGAGTTGCTAAGCAGCATCCAGCAGCCGAATTTCCCCCTTTTCAAATTCCAATCTTTTAATCCCTTTAGGAGGGACTAAGACAGACGATCAGCAGATCAGCACGTCACCAGGTTTTCAGTACATCTTCCACCCGCCCTGCCCCGCCCCCAGCCTTCAAAACTGCAGAATGACATCCACACACACCGTGTGTTGTTTCCCCCGTGCGATGCCCTCTAAATGTGCTTGACAATCTCCTCCATCATCCCCAGCCGGCCCAGAGGGGACCGAAGATTGAAACAGGCTGCCATCTCAAAACTAAAATTCTTCAGCCCTGCTCCAAAGTATGACACATACATCAAAATAACCCAATCATTTTTGCTAAGGGGGGGGGGGGAAATAAATAAATAAAAAGAGGGCCTGTGACATTCTGAGGCGGCTTCATCTCATCTCTATCGAACAGCCTCCTCGTTTAATGCTGGGCGTACCTGAGACAGGTGAGGCAGGAAAGAGATGCTCTCTCTCTCTCTCTCTCTCTGTCTCTCTCCTTCCCTCTCTCTCCCTTTCTCTGTCCGTTTCCCTCTCTCTCCCTCTGTCCCTCCCTCTCTCCTTCCCTCCCTCCCTCTCTCCCTTTCTCTGTCGGTCTCCCTCTCTCTCTCCCTCTGTCCCTCCCTCTCTCCTTCCCTCCCTCCCTTTCTCTGTCCGTCTCCCTCTCTCTCCGTCCCTCCCTCCCTTTCTCTGTCCGTCTCCCTCTCTCCGTCCTCCCTCTCCTCTCTCTCTTACTCTCTCCTCTCTCCTCTCTGTCCCTCTCTCTCTCCTCCTCTCTTCCTTCCCTCCCTCCTCCTCCCTCCTATCTCCCTCTGTCCGTCTCCCCTCTCTCTACCTCTCCCTCCCTCTCCTTCCCTCCCTCCCTTTCTCTGTCCGTCTCCCTCTCTCCGTCCTCCCTTCCTCTCTCTTCTCTCTCTGTCCCTCTCTCCTCTCTTGTCCCTCCCTCTCTCCTCTCTCTCTCTCCTTCCCTCCCTCCCTTTCTCTGTCCGTCTCCCTCTCTCCGTCCCTCCCTCTCCTCTCTCTTACTCTCTCGTCCCTCTCTCCTCTCTCTGTCCCTCCCTCTCTCCTTCCCTCTCTCTCTCCTTCCCTCCCTCCCTCCCTCCCTCTCTCCCTTTCTCTGTCTCCCTCTCTCTCTCTGTCCCTCTCTCCTCCCTCTCTCTCTCTCTCTCTCTCTCTCGTGGGTTTTGCGTGGCGCCAATCCATTTATTCCCTTAGATTTATGTTCTCGTTTTCGATCGGAGGACTGTCAAGCTGGGGGATAATGCATTGTAATACTCAACACGCGTGTGCCTTGCGCAACACATCTACCAAGAGGCCACTGATCCAAAAACACATTTTGCAGGATGCCCGTTAAGAACGAGATGGATGGCTCGTATTCATCTTGCCATAGATTTATTGTACCAAACGCTTCTTTTTTTTCTCTCTCTCTCTCAAAAAAAGGAAAGTGCCCCAAATCTTTTCCAGCATCTCTTGGGTCGATGCTGGAAGGTTAGGGGGGGAAAAACAACAACCTCAACTTTAGTTCCAAGTCTACCCTCTAGTGAACAACTGGAGTAAACGGCTTGGCAGACGGGTGAGAAAGACGCCGTTCGCGTTGGGTAATTTCGGCTACCTGAAGCGCAGAAATATGTCCCCCAACGGGGAAGTACAACCTCTTTGCCAACAATATGCAAAATCGGAGGGGAGGGGGGGGAAAATCAGCAGTATTGTTGTTGCTGTTGTTTTTTTAAGTGTGTCATTCTTTGCCCAGTAAGGATTCGTTTTTCCTCGACGGAAAACGCTTACTTTAATTCGCTCTGTCTTCTTCCGGGTTCTTGTTTTGGCTTTGCGAGGCCGGATGAGAACGGCGAGAGACGACACAATTAATTAGGTGCCTTTGTTCGTGCCAAAAAAGGCTTCACATTGGGCTTGTCTAATGACATCCAGACTTTTTTTTTTTTTTTTTTTTTAAACAGGCAAAAGATTGCCTTTTTTTTCCAACAACGTGAACGGCGCGAGCCGCGGTTGCCCGTTCTGCCGGCGGCTTAATGAGGTTAGAAATCAAATCTCTTTCGGCATCAATCCGAAATACAATCTTTAGTTACCTGAGGTGGGTTGAAGGGCTTCGGGTGGAACAAAAACAGGGCAAACTAGTTGGAAGGAAAAGTACATTTTGGATTCAGCTCTGAAAACGCTGAATAACGGACGGGCGGATTAAGAGCTTTTGCGCTGGGAGGAAAAAAAGAAACTGCAGGGGAGGGTCCTCCACTTAGGGCCATAAATGAGCCCCAAATTTCTGTTGCTAAGCGAGGGAGTTAGAGTGGAATAGAAACAAAATAAATGCAGAATAGAATAGAATAGAATAGAATAGAATAGAATAGAATAGAATAGAATAGAATAGAATAGAATAGAATAGAATAGAATAGAATCTTTATATGGGACGGGAGGAGACGGAATAGAATAGAATAGAATTAGAATAGAATAGTATTAGAATAGAATAGAATTAGAATAGAATAGAATTAGAATAGAATAGAATTAGAATAGAATAGAATTAGAATAGAAATAGAATTAGAATAGAAATAAAATTAGAATAGAATTAGAATAGAAATAGGAATAGAATTAGAATAGAATAGAAATAGGAATAGAATTAGAATAGAAATAGGAATAGGAATAGGAATAGAATTGGAATAGGAATAGGAATAGGGATAGGGATAGGATAGGATAGGATAGGATAGGATAGGATAGGATAGGATAGGATAGGATAGAATAGAATAGAATAGAATAGAATAGAATAGAATAGAATAGAATAGAATAGAATAGAATAGAATAGAATAGAATAGAATAGAATAGAATAGAATAGTATTAGAATAGAATAGAATTAGAATAGAATAGAATTAGAATAGAATAGAAATAGAATTAGAATAGAAATAAAATTAGAATAGAATTAGAATAGAAATAGGAATAGAATTAGAATAGAATAGAAATAGGAATAGAATTAGAATAGAAATAGGAATAGGAATAGGAATAGGAATAGAATTAGAATAGGAATAGGCATAGGAATAGGGATAGGATAGGATAGGATAGGATAGGATAGGATAGGATAGGATAGGATAGGATAGGATAGGATAGGATAGGATAGGATAGAATAGAATAGAATAGAATAGAATAGAATAGAATAGAATAGAATAGAATAGAATAGAATAGAATATAGACTAGACTAGACTAGAATACATCATCAGTGCTAGAAAGGAGTGAGTTTGCAGGGAGGAGGAGGAGGAGGAGGACTGCGGAGTCCTTGGTGTCCCTGAGCTTGGTGGTTTTCTTGCAGACGTTTCATCATCCAACTAGGTAACATCATCAGTGCTACAATGGAGTGGAGTCTGCTCTCTGTTCACATACAAATTGGCTTGCCCTTTCAGTACTAAGTTAATACCAGACTCAAGAATCAAGAAGTAAACAATACCCCAATCAAGGTCCTATCAACCCAGACAAACGAATCAAACAATAAACAGCCCAATCGAGGAACTACGGAGAACCCTCCCGCTGACAAGGACAGGGCAGTGACTTTTTCAGTGCTCTTGTAGCTTCGAACTGTCAGTGGAGGACTATCTGTGCAATTGGCGCAAAGAAATCATAAACCCGGAAGATCTTGATCGGCGGCAGAACAGTACGGTGATTAAAATGCCATTAATCCAGCAGCAGGGAGACGCTAGTCCCGTTTCACATTAATCAAAAAATTTTATTTTCTGCAAAAGCGAATTAAATTCCACAAGTCCAAACCTCAAGCCCGCTGACCGACTTAATGGCAGCCATTTCCCCTCCATCTTTCAACATTAATTCAAGGTCCAACGTTTTAACAGATTGCAGCGAAATCTCATCTTGGGCTAAGTAAAATGGCTATTTTCATCTTAATTAGTCGGGCCTAATCGTAATTGAAAAATAAAATATTCTGACTCCACGGAAGATATTGGAAAGAGGCTTTTCATTATCGTCCCTCGGAAAAAGGATCCTCTCGCCATCCTGGTGGCTTCAAGAATTCTATTTCAGAAATTTAAGGAAATCTGCCTCCCTGAACAGTTTTTTTTTTCCCCCAAACGACACAACTACAAGTCCCAAATTGTGTCTACAGTATTTGAAAATGTGAAAAATGCATGTTTTAAAAGAACGAGCAAGCAAACAAATATGAACTGCCTAAAGATGATGTTCTCTTTCCCATTTCTTTAAAAGGATGTCAGGCATTAACTCGGATAGACAGAAAGCCCACAAAACGGGGTGTAACTTTGATAAGAGAGATTAGAAAAAAAAAACCTAATACATGTAGTCCTCCACTTACGACCATAATTAAGCCCTACATTTCGGTTGTTAAGTGAATTTTGCCCCATTTTACGAGCTTTCTCGCCACCTTTGTTAAGCGAATCACTGCAGGGGTTCAGTTAGTGACACGGTTGTTAAGTGAATCCGGCTTCCCCTCCCTGACTTTGCTTGTCAGAAGGTCGCAAAAGGGGATCACGTAACTCCAGGACACTGCAACCGTCATAAATACGAGTCAGTTGCCAAGCCTCCGAATTCTGATCACATGACCGTGGAGACAGTGGTGATAAGTGTGAAAAACGGTCGTTAAGTCCCTTTTTTCAGTGCGGTTGTGACTTCGGTCACTAAAGGAACTGTCGTAAGTCGAGGGCTACCGGTATTTTATCAAAACTTTCCTCTTTCCTGTTGCTTCCACCACCCCCTCCTTCCAAACGAAGAGACAATGTTCTACTTCAAAGACAAATTCCAAAATTTGGGGAGCCCTTGGTTAACTTAAAACTGGGGTTGAGAATCGCGCCAAAAAAGCCCCCCAAAACTCAATTCCCGGTCCATCGAGACGTAACTCACCGGTCGTGAATTGCCCCTTCAGTTTCTGAAAGACGGGATCCTGAGCCGTGGCCTGGGCCCTCCTGGCTAGGGATTCGGAAGCCGCACTGGAAAACATGGTGGAGACGTTGGAGACGTTCTCCAGGCCCACTCCGAAGGTGCTGACCAGCTTCTTGACAAAATTCAGGGTGTGTGGTGTGATTTTGGCATCGGAAACAGCCCCGCTCTTCTCAAAGGCCACCGAGTAGCACTTGGCGAGGCCTTGCTGGAGTTGTCGGAGCACCTAAAGGTGGGGAAAGGTCAGAGAGAGAGGGAGGGAGAGAGAGGGAGGGAAGGAGAGAGAGGGACAGAGAGGGAGGGAGAGAGAGAGAGGGAGAGGGACACAGAGAGAGGGAGGGAGAGAGGGAAGGCAGAGAGGGAGGAAGGAGAGAGAGGGAGAGGGACAGAGAGAGCGGGAGAGCGATGGGAGAAGGAGAGAGAGGGAAGAGGAGGAGGGAGGGACAGAGAGGGAGAGAGAGGGAAACAGAGAAAGGGAGAGAGAGGAGGGAGGGACAGAGAGAGAGGGAGAGAGAAAGGGAGAGGGACAGAGAGGGAGAAAGGGAGAGAGGAGAGGGAGGGAAGGAGAGAGAGGGAGGGACAGAGAGGGAGACAGAGAGAGGGAGACAGAGAAAGGGAGAGAGAGAGAGAAGAGAGAGAGAGCGACAGAGAGAGAGGGACAGAAAGAGAGACAGTTGTGTAATGAAAATACAAAACAAACCCACAGCACGATATTGCAAGAGGTCAAAACAGAACCACAGGTAGCCAAAAATCCCATAAAACGAGGACCCAGATTGCTGGGGGTTAGGGTGAGGCACTATGAAGCGGTATATAAGTAAGTCTAAGTGCTTTGGCTACTCTCATTTCACGTTCGTCAAAATTCTTATTTTCTGCAACATGAATTCGACCCCCCGCAACTCCAAACCGCAAACCCCTCGCCCCGGTTTAGGGCAGCCTACCTCCTCGTGCCAGTTTTCTCGGAACCAGACCATCTGATCCACAATCCCCTCCAGAGACGAGAGGAGCGTTGGGTGCAACTCCCGTTGCATGTGCATGATACGGCTGCATCGCCACATGGGGGCCGTCGCTCGGATCGGTCCGGGGTCCGACGCAGAATGAGACTGGCTGCCCACGGAACTCGGCTGCTGCTGTCCGGAATCTTTGGTGGGGGGAGATGGGAAGGAGAAGGTGTCAGCCCTTCAAGTAGACCAAGTTGGGAAACGTCTGGAACTCTATGGTTATAGGCCAGGGGTAGGCCACCTTGGCTCATGGACTTCAACTCCCAGAATTCCCGAGCCAGCAAGGCTCAGCTTGGAAACCTCCCTTTCCCCTCAGCATGGCTGGCTCAGGAATTCTGGGAGTTGAAGTCCACGAGTCATAAAAGAGCCGAGGTTGCCTACCCCTGTTATAGGGTGTAATATCCGAACGGGGCACATGCCTAGCGGTTAAGACGCTGGGCTGTCAATCAGAAGATCGGCAGTTCGGGACCCAAGGGCTAGCACTGATGATGTTACCTAGTTTGGTAATGAAATGTCTGTGAGAAAACCAACAAGGTTAGAGAGCACCAAGGACCCCACAGTCCTCCTCCTCCTCTTCCTCCTCCTCCCTTTCTGCTCCTGCTACTCCTCCTCTTACCAAAAACTCCACTCCCTTCTAAGCACTGATGTTGTTACCTAGTTTGCTAATGAAATGTCTGCGAGAAAACCAACAAGCTCAGAGAACACCAAGGGCCCCACAGTCCTCCTCTTCCTCCTCTCCTCTTCCTCCTCCTCCTCCCCCCCATCCAACTTCTGTCATCAAAAACCCCATTCCCTTCTAGCACTGATGATGTTACTTAACTTGGTAATGAAATGTCTGCAAGAAAACCACCAAGCTCAGAGAGCACCAAGGACCCCAAAGTCCTCCCCCTACTACTACTACTACTACTGCTACTACTCCCAAATCCCCCTCCCTTCTAGCACTGATGATGTTACCTAGTTTGGTAATGAAATGTCTAGAAGAAAACCACCAAGCTCAGAGAGCACCAAGGACCCCAAAGTCCTCCCACTACTACTACTACTACTACTACTACTACTACTACTACTACTCCCAAATCCCCCTCCCTTCTAGCACTGATGATGTTACCTAGTTTGGTAATGAAATGTCTACAAGAAAACCACCAAGGTCAGACAGCACCAAGGACCCCACAGTCCTCCTCTTCCTTGTCCCCCTCCCCTCCTCCATCTCTCAGTACAAACTCCACTCCCTTCCAGCACTGACAATGTTACCTAGCTTGGTAATGAAACGTCTGCAAGAAAACCACCCAGCTTAGAGAGCAACAAGCCCCAGAAAAATGAAACCCTGACCGCGGTTGCAAATTTTAGGAGGGCTAAATTCCAGCCATCCTGGAAAACATCATTCAAACAGCAATGAAAGAGTCCAACGAGGACCCTCTGATCCCCGTTCTTCAATTAGGAATGGAGGCTAACCAAGGATCTGCCGGTCTTTCCGGCCACAGGAGGCCAAGTCAGTCAATTTTCCCTGACCTACGAGCCAGCCCCTGAGGTTGTAGCACTGCCACGTCCCCCTGCTTACCGCTTTTGTAGCGCTCCCGCTGTTCTATCTTCAATGTCAAATAGAGGGTCCGGATGGGGAAGTAAACCGCCTGGGGGTAGACACGTCCAACCTATTGCACGAGGAAGAAGCGCCCGTTAAGAATGCAACGGCCGTCTCCAAAGTATTGTGATACAGCAACCTGCCCACTGATTCACGCCTAGCTTCTGGCTCCGTGAAATCAATTAATAATGATTTATACAGAGGAGAGAGAGGGAGGGAGGGAGGGGAGGGGCCGGCGGAGAGCCTAGTCCAGGGGTAGACAACCTTGGCTCTTTTATGACTTGTGGACTTCAACTCCCAGAATTCCTGAGCCGGCATGGCTCAGCTTGGAAACCTCTCCCTTTCCCCTCAGCGTGGCTGGCTCAGGAATTCTGGCAGTTAAAGTCCACGAGTCATAAAAGAGCCAAGGTGGCCGACCCCTGGACTAGGTTCACCTCAAAACAAAGGTTCTGATGAGGGTGGCAGACAAGATTTTATACAAATCTGAAACCTGATTTGCCTGCTCTCACCAGAGGGAGGCGCACACAAGGCTTTCAAGAGGGAATCGAGCAGAAAAAGGTCCATCGGGGGTGTACATCTAAAGCCATTTTTGCAACCGTCAAAGTCTGGGTCTTCCCCTTCCCCCGAATTGTTCCATGCCCCAGAAAAATGCATAAGAATCATAGGGCTGGAAGGGAGCTTGGAGGTTGTCTAGTCCGACCCCTTGCCCAAGACAGGAGACCTTATTCCATCTTGGATAAAAGGGTTCTCCAATCTTTTCTCAAAAAACCTCCAGCAACGGAACGTCTACACCTCCGGCAGGTAAGTTGTCCCATCGATTAATCCAGGGGTCTTCAAACTGGGCCCTTTTATGACTTGTGGACTTCAACTCCCAGAATACCTCAGCCAGGCACGCTGAGAAATTCTGGGAGTTGAAGTCCACAAGTCATAAAAGGGCCAAGCTTGAAGACCCCTGGATTAATCATTGTGATTGTCAGGAAATGGTCCCTTATTTCCAGGATGGATCGCCCTCTAAGGAGCTTCCACCCCGAATAACGGAATAACAAGTTGGAAAGAATCTCGGAGGTCTGCTAGTCCAGGGATCCCCAACCCCCGGGCTGTGGCCCAATACCAGGCCGTGAGCCTTTCTGAACCGGGCTGCAGAAGTGGCGGGCGAGCGAGCGTGTGTACTCCTTTTGCATGAGTGGCAGGCCTGCAAATGGAGCACGTGCACACGCGCCACGCATGTGGAGCCATCCCCTCTCCCCTCCCCCTCCAGCCGGTTTGCAAAGCCGAAAAGATTGGGGGACTCTCTTCTAGTCCAACCCCTGCTTAAGGCAAGAGACCTTACTCCATCTTGCACAATCTTTTCTCGAACACCTCCGGCGATGGAGCACCCACAACTCTGGCGGGCAAGCTGTTCCACTGGTTAATCGTTCTCCCCGTCAAGAAATGCCTCATTTCCAGGGCGCTAACCATTCTAGAACGTGATCCCTCAAACGGTGCCTTCTCCGCTTCCTACGTTCCCCTACCTGGCTAATGAGGTTCAAGAGGAGTTTTCCTTCTGATCCAACCAAGCAGGTTAAGAGCTGTGGGATCCAAGCCAGCCATTGGATGGGCGGGACGCCAATGCAATACTTGTCCACGGCATCGGCCAGCGTATTCTTGTCGTCATCGAAGCTCAGGAGCCAAAGGACCTAGAATCGTAGAATCGTAGAGCTGGATGAGACCTTAGAGGTCTTGTACTCTAGAAAGAGTACAGAGAAGAGCAACAAAGATGATTAGGGGACTGGAGGCTAAAATATATAAGGAACGGTTGCTGGAATTGGGTAGGTCTAGTTTAATGAAGAGAAGGACGAGGGGGGACATGATAGCAGTCTTCCAATATCTCAGGGGCTGCCCCAAAGAAGAGGGAGTCAAGCTATTCTCCAAAGCGCCTGAAGGCAGGACAAGAAGCAATGGATGGAAACTAACCAAGGAGAGAAGCAACCTAGAACTAAGGAGAAACCCCCTGCTCAGGTAGGAAACCCTATACCATTTCAGACAAATGGTGTCTAGTCTCTTCTTTCAAACTTCCAGTGTTGGAGCATTCACTGCTTCTGGAGGCAGGCTGTTCCACTGGTTAATTGTTCTAACAGTCAGGAAGTTTCTCCTTCGTTCTAGGTTGCTTCTCTCCTTGATGAGTTTCCATCCGTTGCTTCTTGTCCTGCCTTCCGGCGCTTTGGAGAATAGCTTGACTCCCTCTTCTTTGGGGCAGCCCCTGAGATATTGGAAGGCTGCTATCATGTCAGCCCTCGTCCTTCTCTTCATATGTAAGTAAACAACCAAGCGAAGAGATTATGAAGGACTCTGCAAGAAAGAAAACAGCCCACATCTGTGCTTCGGGCTGTTCCTTTTTTCCAAAAGAAAAGACTCACCTTGGCTAAATACTTCCTGGATTTGCTTTCGTTCTGGTGCCGGCAGGCGTGAAGGTAGCAGGTGAGGGCAGAGACCCCGAGGTGCAGCTGGCGCTCCTTGACGAAGATGTTTTCCAGGTAATCCCCCCACATGGCCCAGGCCTTCACTAGCACATCGTGCATCTGAACCGCTGCCGAGAAAGCCTTGTTGGCTTCTTCAGACCTGGGGAGACCATGGAAGGGAAGGTTACGTGCTGCACATTAAGCCAACAATACCGAGAGGACAAGGATGCAACTGAGTCAGTTCGAACAGCCAAGCAATGGTTGCATTTTCACCACACAGAGAAGACAAGGATGGAACTGAAAATAATGAATAGAAATAAGAATAGAATAGAATAGAATAGAATAGAATAGAATAGAATAGAATAGAATAGAATAGAAGAGAAGAGAAGAGAAGAGAAGAGAAGAGAAGAGAAGAGAAGAGAAGAGAAGAGAAGAGAATATAGAAGAGAATATAGAAGAGAATATAGAATATAGAATATAGAATATAGAATAGAATATAGAATAGAATAGAATAGAATAGAATAGAATAGAATAGAATAGAATAGAATAGAATAGAATAGAATAGAATAGAATAGAATAGAATAGGAATAGAATAGAATACAGAGAACAGAGAGTAGAGTAGAGTAGAGTAGAGTAGAGTAGAATAGAATAGAAAACAGAGAACAGAAAACAGAGAACAGAGAGTAGAGTAGAGTAGAGTAGAGTAGAGTAGAGTAGAGTAGAGTAGAGTAGAATAGAATAGAATAGAATAGAATAGAATAGAATAGAATAGAATAGAATAGAATAGAATAGAATAGAATAGAATAGAATAGAATAGAATCTTTATATGGGACGGGATGGGACGGAATAGAATAGAATAGAATAGAATAGAATAGAATAGAATAGAATAGAATAGAAGAGAAGAGAAGAGAAGAGAAGAGAAGAGAAGAGAAGAGAAGAGAAGAGAAGAGAAGAGAAGAGAAGAGAAGAGAAGAGAAGAGAAGAGAAGAGAAGAGAATATAGAAGAGAATATAGAAGAGAATATAGAATATAGAATATAGAATATAGAATAGAATAGAGAATAGAGAATAGAATATAGAATAGAATAATAGAATAGAATAGAATAGAATAGGAATAGAATAGAATACAGAGAACAGAGAGTAAGTAGAGTAGAGTAAACAATAAAAGTATCGGGATCCGAGTAGCGTATCGTAAGTAGATTAAGAGAGGAGTCAGTATGTAGAGTTACATAAGTCGAGTAGCGTCACTCCCCGACTAGAATCGACTCATCGACTGACTCGACTCGCATAGAATAGAATAGGTTTATTTGGCCAAGTGTGATTAGACACACAAGGAATTTGTCTCCCGTGCAGAAAAGAGAAAAAAAAAAAAGTGGACGAGAGTGGGTGAAAAACATTACCAAATGCAAAATAACCCTGTGAAATAGCTTATTAAAGAGCTAATTAGCCTCGGCATTAACTCAGCTTCGTCTTTTTCGTCTCCTCCTTTCCAGCTAACAGCTTTCAGCATCCCAGACTCTGCAAAAGCCGTACAACTTATTCCCGAACAAGCTGATAAACGGCCGGCCATATTTTCTCCTTTCGACGGCTAACAACTGGATTTGTCTTCGAGCTGCTTGTTTCTTGTCTCTGCCCCCCGTCTGGCCTTTTCCATCGCAAACGCTTTTGATAACTCTTTAATCTCCCCCCAATCTCTCCCGCGGCATGGCTCGCGAAACCGACCGAGCTTTCCTTCCAAATGAACTCTTGAATCCCGGTTCTTCCACAGGCTAGCCAAGGATCACAACTCAATCTAAGTTTTAGCGGACGTCTTGAAAATACAAAACAGAAAACGCCAGATCCCCGGCTCCCTGTACGTAGGGGGTTTTTTTTCCCCTTTTCCTGCTTCTTCTCTCTCTCTCTCTCTCTCTCTCTCTCTCTCTCTCTTTTTTGACAAGAGAACAAGGTGAAGTCGTGTTTGAAGATTGTATCTTGCCCCAATCCTTGACAACCGGCAAGTCATCTAAATTATTTAAACCACACTTCCTCTGCAGAGGAAATGTCTGAAAATGCTCACGGGGTGGGTTGAAAAAGAAAGAGGTTATTGCACTTTTCTGCTCAACTAATTGGCCTTTTCCTGATTTAAAACTCTTTGCTTTCCCAGGAGAGGGTATGGATTGCTTCCACCCTGTGCAACTGTGAGGCTAAGCTGGATTGTTGTGGACAAACAAGTGTAATTCTTTCCCCCCCATCCAGTTTTAAAGTCTTTTGTCTTCAAGGAACGCAAAGAGCACCGTCTGCACGTTCAACTTTGCTTCCGGTCAACTGTGGACAAATTCTGAAAAATTGACCACCTAGAAGCGGGCCCTGAAAGGTCTTGCAGCTTGATTGTGAGGTCTCCTCAAGTGGAAAAAAAGGAAGGATATGTTGTCTTTCCATCAAGATGGAAAGAGAGGGGAATGGGTGTACCGAGAGCTGAGCTGGCTTTCTTCAAAACTTATTTTAATTCAGGGGTCTTCAAACTTGGCCCTTTTATGACTTGTGGACTTCAACTCCCAGAATTCCTCAGCCAGGCACATGTAAAAGTAAAAGGCTAAACAAAAGAGGCAGGACTCCTCAAATCTTTCTGCAATATTGCCTAGGGCGCAAGTAATCGTAATTATTATTGTTGTTGTCGTCGTTATTCACTGCCCACGCTGAAGTTCTTGCTTTGCACACAGAATCTTGAGAATTAAGAGAGCCAAACGAAACGTCACCTCTGAATCCCTGTGTATTGTTTACACACACTGTCAGAGGTTACTGCCACATTTCACCCAACATACATACATACGTACTTGTTAATCTGTGCTAAAAACATCCCCTTCAACGCGTAGAATTCGGCGGTCATTTCCTTGGTGAAATACTTCAGGTTTGTGGATTCGATCACCTCCAGGCCCTATCGGAAAGATTTGGAAACAACAAGATTTGCAAAAAAATATATATCAGTTAAAAGACAAATTAAAAAGTTTCAAAACTTCCCAGGAGAGAATTCCTAGACACACTGCCAAATACTAAAGGACTTTTGGACCAAGCTAAATACAGGCTGGGGAATTCTGGGAGTTGAAGGCCACAGATCTTAAAAGCATGCAGGATGGGGAATTCTGGGAGTTGAAGTCCACCCAACTTAAAGCATGCAGGCTGGAGAATTCTGGGAGTTGTAGGCCACATATCTTAAAGCATGCAGGCTGGGGAATTCTGGGAGTTGAAGGCCACATATCTTAAAGCATGCAGGCTGGGGAATTCTGGGAGTTGAAGTCCACCCAACTTAAAGCATGCAGGCTGGAGAATTCTGGGAGTTGTAGGCCACATATCTTAAAGCATGCAGGCTGGGGAATTCTGGGAGTTGAAAGCCACATATCTTAAAGCATGCAGGCTGGGGGATTCTGGGAGTTGAAGGCCACATATCTTAAAGCATGCAGGCTGGGGGATTCTGGGAGTTGAAGGCCACGCCTCTTAAAGCTGCCACGGTTGAGAAACCCCTCTCTAGAACATGGCTGCCATACCTGCATGCATTCGTTTTTGCCCATCACCCCGGCGAGCTGGAGGTAGCATTTGACTTGCTGTCGAATCTTCTGGAAGCAATCCACAATGGGCACCGTCGGTATGGTGTGAATGCGGCTCAGGATGTCCAAGGCCACGTTGACCAGGCCCTGTTTCCGAGCAATCTTGCCGTACTGGATAATGGCCGAGGCCGAGGCGTGAACGCCCAACATGGCGTTGTTCGAACTTGGGTCGTGTTGAGCGCTGTTCTCGTAGGCGCTTACAATGGCTAGAAAAGTGGCGAGAGAGGAGTTTTAGAAAAATAAATAAATCGTGAAACACAGAATGAATATGTCAAGAATGAAACTTGGGCAGCTGCCTGCCTCTTTGTTTCAAACTTGCCGTTGAGAGTTTGGGGGGGGGGAGGGAGGAGGTATTGCTTTAGAAGTGTTTAGACGGAGAAATAAAACCTTTATGATTCCACCGAAGACCATGAAAGCCTGAAAGCTTTCCAAGGACACTGCAGCAGGTGTGGAGGAGAAGCGGACGGTTCCCATAACGAAGTGAAATTGTTTACAGAGACTTCGTGAGAGGGGGGGGGAGGGGTTGGCCGGAGAGATTATTGTTTCGTTCTATGAGATGGTGTCTCATAGAGTTTAAAATTTTGCTTCGACAGGACCATGCCGTGTATTCAACAAAGAGTAAGATTTTCCGGAAACGGAATGAACCTGGTGATTTATTTGGATCCTCGAGCTGGGTGTTGACGGAAACTAAGCATCTACTGCTAGTCAGAATCAGTACCAGAATTATGGTTATGGTTATGGGAGCCACGCCCAGTTTTACGAGCATTTTGGTCATTAAGCAAGTCACCGCAGCTGTTCAGTGAATCGCAGAGTCATTAAGCAAATCCGGTGTCCCCACTGACTTGGTCTGTCCTGGAAAGATGGAAAACGGCGATCGTGTGATCCTGGGCTGCTGCGAAGGCCATCAATGCGTGCCGTGTTTTCTTTCAGCTTCCCAAACAGGCCGAGAGGCCAAACGTCTTAGGAAAAGAACCCCCAGACCACCGTCCGAGGAGAGGGTCTCACCTTGATAATGATGCTGCCGCCACATGAAAATGCTGCTCCAGTGAGACAGGTCGTCCGACACGATGGGCAGCCGGTTCCTCCAGGTCTTCACCACGGTTTTCATGTCGTGGAGGCTGTTGTTCCGCCCGAGGTTGGCCGGTTGCAACCCTGCGTTGATTTGGGCCGCCTCTTGGAGTTCAATGATCTGCTGGGCAGCCTGGGGGATGAGGCAGAGGAAGAGCGGGAGGAAGAAGAGGAGGAGGAGGAGGAGGAGGAAGAGGAAGGCGGGAAGGAGGAAGAAGAGGAGGAAGAGGAAGGCGGCAAGAAAGGAGGAGGAGGAAGAGGGCGAAGAGGAAGGGGAAGGGGAGAGTAAAGGAGGAAGAGGAGGAGGAGGAAAAGGAGGAAGGGGAAGGGGAAAGGGAAAGGAAAGGAGGAAGAGGAGGGAGGAAAAGGAGGAAGAGAAGGGGAAGGGGAGAGGAAAGGATGAGGAAAAAGAGGAGGAAAAGGAGGAAGAGGAAGGCAGCAGGAAAGGAGGAGGAAGAAGAAGAGGAAGAGGAAGAGGAGAGTAAAGGAGGAAGAGGAAGAGGAGAGAGGAAGAGGAAAAGGAGGAAGGGGAAGGGGAGAATGGAAGGGGAGGGAGGAAGAGGAGGAAAAAAAGGAAGAGGAACGGGAGAGGAAAGGAGGAAGAGGAAGAGGAGGAGGGAGGAAGAGGAGAAGAAGCAGGAGGAAGAGGAAGAGAAAAAAGAGGAAGAGGAAGAGGAAGAGGAGGAAGTGAAAAAGGAGGAGGAGGAGGAGGAAAGTTAAACTTATTTATCATTGTATGTCCTATATTTTCCATATTCTACATCCTATTTCCTTACTTCATACACATATACCTTCCAATGCAGCTAGTCCTCAAGTTGCAACTCTAACGGAGTCTGTCCATTAAGGCCGCGGGTCGAGGACTAACTTTACTTACTAGGCACAGAAATCGGCAATATTTCCCCCGCTGTTTCAAAGATACAGAGAGAGAGAGAGAGAGAGAGATTCTACACAGCAGGGAGTTTTAGGTTCCGGCAGACCTACGAACACTGCTGGAATTCAAATCCCACAGAGACAGTAAACTGACACAAGCCATTTGCAAGACCTCCTCCGAGAAAGATAACACTTGTAGGAGCTATTCATCAACCAACTCGGGGAAGCGTCTCTCGGACCCCCAAAAGTTGGGCTAGACTTCTGGCACAATCTCTGAAATTGAAATAAATTAAGCCAAGTGGCCTCCCTTCTCCCACTCACCCGTAATTGCCATAGTATCAGCTCTCACAAGAGCTTCACCTTCTTCCTACCCCATTCATCATATAAATTTAATTTTCAAGCAGGTGCTTAATCACCCCACTATCTGATCTAGGGGGGAAAAGAAAGTAATTACTGCTGAGTAGCTTTATTGCCGTGTTGCTAACTTGCCATTCACAGCCCACCTAAGCAATCTAATAATGAGGAGATGATTGAGGTCATCCCCATCGCTCTTAGCCGCCATTGGTTGAGCCAAAGTTTGTTGAATAAACCATCCATAAATCCGAAGAACCCACTCGGCTACAAATCAGAGTCTGCAAATTTCAGAAGCCCTGCTCCATGTCCATCTGGTTAAGAGAAGGTTAACTATCCCAGAATAACTTTTGCAAACATAGGGGACAAAAATCCTCCGTGTTTCATTATTCACTCTTGTTTCGTAGCTCAAATGATAGCCTGCCAAAGACTTGGTGCGGTGGAATGTGGTCTGGATTCCCTGCAGGGAGGGGCTACATTCACAGAGAAGCAAGAGACAACGCAGTTTAGATAGTCTGTGTATGAGAAAGAGGGTGAAGACAGCTCCTCCTCAACAGTCTAGGTTTTATGGGAGCAAGTAGTCTGTTTTAGTTTGGCAAGATTCTGTCTACAGGTGAGGAACAATAAAAGAGGCTGCTTAGAAGTAGCTTAGCATGTGCCTCGTGGGTTTTGGAGTCTAACACTCGGGCGTCTCCGGAGATCGGTCTGTCTTACCTGAAGAAGTGGGGTGTGGACGTGAGAAACCACCTGGGGAAGTCTTCGCCACTCTCGGATGGCCAACCCGCTGGCCATTTCCACCAGGCGCTCGATGAAATTCAGCTGCTGCTCGTCAGGGTGGCAAATGGCCAAATATCCCCGATACATGTTGACTTTCCATGCCATCTCTTTGGGGCAACTGAGCTCCACCTTGGGGCAAAAGAAGGGCATAGAGAAGGTGTCAGAAGCGAGGGAATTCCCAAGAAAAACACTCCCAGTCTCCTGGCGCCTAGCCAGATGCTTTAACCACAACATCAAACTGCCTCTCTCAACCGTGTTATAATGACTGATTCTTTGCTTTAACTTCTTGTTTGATTAAGACCCAGCTTTCCATAGCTCCTTTCTGCCTCTTTTAAGAGGAGACCAATGGTTTTCATGCTGCAACCATCAAGAAATTCGGGTTTACTAGGACACCCACATCATCATCATCATCATAATAATAATAATAATAATAAAGTTGGAAGGGACCTTGGAGGTCATCTAGTCCAACCCTCTGCTCAGGCAGGAAAGCCTATACCATTTCAGACAAATGGCTGTCCAGTCTCTTCTTAAAAACTTCCAGTGTTGGAGCATTCACCGCTTCTGGAGGCAGGTTGTTCCACTGATTAATTGTTCTAACTGTCAGGAAGTTTCTCCTTAGTTCTAGGTTGCTTCTCTCTTTGGTTAGTTTCCATCCATTGCTTCTTGTCCTGCCTTCAGGTGCTTTGGAGAGTAGCTTGACTCCCTCTTCTTTGGGGCAGCCCCTGAGACATTGGAAGGCTGCTATCATGTCCCCCTCATCCTTCTCTTCATTAAACTAGACATACCCAACTCCTGCAACCGTTCCTTATATGTTTTAGCCTCCAGTCCCCTAATCATCTTTGTTGCCCTTCTCTGCACTCTTTCTAGAGTCTCAACATCTTTTTTACATCGTGGTGACCAAAACTGGATGCAGTATTCCAGGTGTGGCCTTACCAAGGCCTTGTAAAGTGGTATTAACACTTCACGTGATCTTGATTCTCTCCCTCTGTTAATGCAGCCCAGCACTGTGTTGGCTTTTTGGGCAGCTGCAGCACACTAACTAAACCCTTCCATTTTCAAGACGAACAACTGAATCACCCAACATAAAAACACCACCAGCTATCCACAGCTTTCAACTGCAGATTAGTCCTCGACATAAAACAGTTCCATTTAGTGACCGTTCAAAAATACGCCGGCACTGAAAAAAGGGACTTATGACCGCTGCTGTCTCCCAAGGTCACGCGATCCCCTTTTGCGACCTCTTGGCAAGCGAAGCCAACGGGGGAAAGCCAGATTCCCTTAACAACCGGGTTACTCACTTATCCACTGCAGTGTTCCACTTAACAATGGTGGCAAGACAGGCTGTAAAACGGGGCACAACCCACTTCACAAATGTCTCGCTTAACAAGAGCAATTTGGAGGTCCACCGCGGTCGTAAGCCGGGGACATTACCTGTACATTAAACGACCTCCAGTGAAAGTCCATCAAGGCAAACTAGCAGCATTAAGATAATTTAGGCTTGGAAAATTGCATTTATGAAAAAATTAAATAAATAAATAAATAAAAGAAACAAGAACAAAATCAGAGCAGCTTAATTTATACCCCAATCTGGGGAGGGGTGGGGGTGGGGGTTTTCACCCTCCCCTCTGGAGTTCATTAGTAAAAGCTTCATGGCTGAACATCTCTCATCCTCTCCCAGCCTGTTGAGAGGGGGGGGGGTTCCAAAATCTTGGTGTTTGTCACATCCTTTTAGCTCACAAGGAGGAGCTGTCACAAATGATCTATTCACTTGGCTGCAATTCAAGGCCTCTTAGCCTACCCTGCAATTTATTCTTTACTGCACAGCTGCAGTCGAGGTACACACAGACAACGCACACAAACCCAGCCCGCCAAAATACACTTGTTATAAAATTATCTTCAGATGTATCCAAAGGGTGAGAGGCAGAGAGAAAGAGAGAGTGTGTGTGTGTGTGTGTTCCTGTTCTTTAAAGGAAAATAAATATACTGCGCCGTCGTTCTTAATTGTGCAGGAAAATAAAATAAAATGAGGCAACTTCCAGTTTCAAGGTAATCTTTTCGTGATGAAACGGTTTCCTTCAATGTTGAAGGACGTCCGCTTTCTATTTCAATAAGAGGCACAGGCTGCCTAATTCTTATAATAAATCAGCCTTCCATTTTATATTTTTTTTTATTTTCCCCCAAAACTTGCCCTCTCACTAATTGTACATAAGATGCTGGGCTTGATCCAGCTAAAGAAATGGTTGTTAAGTCTAGGACTTCTTGTAGTAAAGAAAGCCGCCGTTGACTTTAGTTCTATGCTTGGGAGATTTCATGGAGATGACTATGAAGGTAGACATGGGGTGTTCTGGGGGGGGGGGGTTTGGGACTCTCCAAGATAAGCCTCCAGACCTGGGATTGATTCCTTCCTTCCTTCCTTCCTTCCTTCCTTCCTTCTCATTCACCCAATATTTTTCCTTCCTTCCTTCCTTCTCACTCACCCAATATTTTTCCTTCTTTCCTTCTTCTCATTCACCCAATATTTTTCCTTCCTTCCTTCCTTCCTTCCTTCTTTCCTTCCTTCTCATTCACCCAATATTTTTCCTTCCTTCCTTCTTTCCTTCTCATTCACCCAATATTTTTCTTTCCTTCCTTCCTTCCTTCCTTCCTTCCTTCCTTCCTTCACCCAATATTTTTTCTTCCCTTCCTTCCTTTCCTTCTTCTCATTCACCCAATATTTTTCCTTCCTTCCTTCCTTCCTTCTCATTCACCCAATATTTTTCCTTCCTTCCTTCCTTCTTCTCATTCACCCAATATTTTTCCTTCCTTCCTTCCTTCCTTCCTTCCTTCCTTCCTTCCTTCCTTCCTTCCTTCCTTCCTTCTTTCCTTCCTTCTCATTCACCCAATATTTTTTCTTCCTTCCTTCTTTCCTTCTCATTCACCCAATATTTTTCTTTCCTTCCTTCCTTCATCCAATATTTTTTCTTCCCTTCCTTCCTTTCCTTCTTCTCATTCACCCAATATTTTTCCTTCCTTCCTTCCTTCCTTCCTTCCTTCCTTCCCCCAATGTTTTTTCTTCCCTTCCTTCCTTCCTTCCATCCATCCACCCACCCATCAGAATAGAGCTGTTTCACTTAACAACATAAATGCTGGGCTCAATAGCGGCCGTAAGTGGGAGGACCATATGTATAGGTATCACTTCCCAAACTTTGCAGCACAGCTGAGAAAACACAGGAGTATCACTCTCCGACAACGCTGTGCAATGCCACTAGCTTCTAATTTTTTTCTTTTCTTTTAGTGCCTCTAATGCTGCATCCATTTAACGTTAAGTACCATTCAGCTTAAGGACGGGTTCCGCCGGGATCTTGGCAAAGCTCCCTGGATAGACTCACAATAAGAACGTTCTTGAAATATACATTTGAGCAAACGATACAAAGAGGCCTCTTGTTTTTTTGTGTGTGTGTGTGTTTTTTTAAAAAAAGACTATTATATCTGAAGTTCTCAAATATCTCAGCAGGCCTGAATTAGGGGTTTAGCGGTGAAGAGAAGCCGTATTTGAAAAAAATCAGCCTTTCTCTAGCAGTTACTTATCTCGAAATTCACCTGAGCGGTTAGTGTGCAGAGTTGGGTTTAAGAAGCAAATAAGCACACACCACTCCAGTTCCGAGTGTGGAGATGACACAACAGGGTGCGAGGATGCAACAGTTGTGCGGTCTGGGACGAGCGGATCAAATACATGCTTTGGGATATTGTCAACGTATGAGCCCCAATTTTCCATCGCTAAGCCAGACACTTGTATTTCGCCCCATTTTACGACCTTTCTCGCCCTAGTTGTTAAGGGAATCACTGCAGTTGTTAAGTTAGCAACATGTTTCTTAAGGGAATCTGGCTCCCCCCACTGACTTGGCTTGTCAGAAGGACACAAAAAGGGATCGCGTATACAACCTACATCTGTCATAAATGTGAATCAGTTGCCAAGAGCTGAATTTTGGATCACGTGTGGAAAAGGGTCATAACTTACTTTCTTCAGGGCTGTTGTGACTTCGAGCCGTCACTAAATGAGCTGTTGTAAGTAGAAAAGTATCTGTACAGCCACTAGATGGCGGTGAAGAGACACAGGAACTGCTACCTGCCACCTAGGGATGATAGCGGATTACTGCAGCCCAGATCTTAGTCCCAATATGGACCTAGGGTCTGAAGCTGCCTCTTGGGACGGCCAGCAGAAATAGCAACGGGAGAAAGAAAAACTATGGTTTGCCTGGCAGACAGAAACAAGCGTGGTCTTTTACGTTACTGTACATCTTGGCTTGCTATCCAGTAAAGGCAGCCGTGAAATCCCATTTTTGATTTTAAGCAAGAATTTTCTGAAAGGGAGCAAGGGTTGAGGGCTAGGAAGTGGAGGACTGAAGTCTTTCTTTAACATATTTCCTGAAGTAAGGAATCTCCCCGACCACAGTCAAGAGCGAACGCTTGATCCGAGTTCCGATGCTTGTCTCGAAATAAAATATCTTGACACCACTTGGCCATCACCTCAAATACTGTCAAAAAGCAAATGGAAGAGGAAGCGCATATTGGCAAGAAGTAAACCATGGTTTGGTCATGAATGTTGAACTGGGGCAATTGAAGATAAGGTATGGAACGTATCAAGCAGGGAACGCCATAAATCAAGGACTGTCTATATTCAGGATTCTTGCAACATGTAATCCAAGCTGTTTCTCTTTCCCAGCTATAAAACCTTCAAGCCCGATAAATTGATTTCCTATCCTTTTTGGTTGCCAATCTTCGCTGCCACTAAACGGCTACAGTGATGTTAAATAAAACAGTGGCTGGCTGATTCCCTCATGCGCTCTTCACTTGAAACCGTGCCATCCAAACTGAAATACATCTCAATTAGCACCAGCGGTTATTTGAGAGCCTCCACTTCCAGTGCTGTATTCCCTCTGCCGGTGCTCAATCAGCATTTTCTCCTCTTGAAGAAATCTTGATGACAAAACCTGCGAGTCCCTCATGGCGAGGCTTACGCGCTGAGGGCCAGAGAAAGCAGCTGCTCCCTCCTGCATCAGGAATAATCCCACCCAAGCAGGGCACAGCCTTTCTCTGGGGGGGGGGGGGTTGTGTCTGTCTGTCTGTCTGTGCATCTGCTGGCACTGCACAGGCGACGTTTGTGTGTGGAATTACAGACGGCCTGACCTGGTAGATGGGAGAGACTGGGATGGGATGGGATGGGATGGGATGGGATGGGATGGGATGGGATGGGATGGGATGGAATGGAATGGAATGGAATGGGATGGGATGGGATGGGATGGGATGGGATGGAATGGAATGGGATGGGATGGAATGGAATGGAATGGAATGGAATGGAATAGAATAGAATAGAATAGAATAGAATAGAATAGAATAGAATAGAATAGAATAGAATAGAATAGAAAACAGAAGGAGAATAGAATAGAATAATGGAATGGAATGGAATGGAATGGAATGGAATGGAATGGAATGGAATGGAATAGAATGGAATAGAATAGAATAGAATAGAATAGAATAGAATAGAATAGAATAGAATAGAATAGAATAGAATAGAATAGAATAGAATAGAATAGGAATAGAATAGGAATAGGAATAGGAATAGGAATAGGAATAGAATAGAATAGAATAGAATAGAATAGAATAGAATAGAATAGAATAGAATAGAATAGAATAGAATAGAATAGAATAGAATAGAATAGAATAGAAAACAGAAGGAGAATAGAATAGAATAATGGAATGGAATGGAATGGAATGGAATGGAATGGAATGGAATGGAATGGAATGGAATGGAATGGAATGGAATAGAATAGAATAGAATAGAATAGAATAGAATAGAATAGAATAGAATAGAATAGAATAGAATAGAATAGAATAGAATAGGAATAGAATAGGAATAGGAATAGGAATAGAATAGAATAGAATAGAATAGAATAGAATAGAATAGAATAGAATAGAATAGAATAGAAAACAGAAGGAGAATAGAATAGAATAATGGAATGGAATGGAATGGAATGGAATAGAATAGAATAAATAGAATAGGAATAGAATAGGAATAGGAATAGGAATAGGAATAGGAATAGGAATAGGAATAGGAATAGAATAGAATAGAATAGAATAGAATAGAATAGAATAGAATAGAATAGAATCTGGAAGGGACCTTGGAGGTCTTCTAGTCCAGCCCCCTGCTCAAGCAGGAGAACCTACACTGTCTCGGACGGGTGATTGTCTAGTCTCTTCTTAAAAATCTCCAGTGATGGAGCACCCACAATTTCTGGAGGCAGGCTGTTCCACTGGTTGATTGTCCTCCCTGTCAGGAAGTTTCTCCTTAGTTCTAAGGTTGCTGACAAGTTGCAAGTCATTTCTTTCCAATCCTGTTGTAGGTTTGAACGGTCTTGTAAACGAATGGCTGCAAAGCGAGGCCTACCTGTAAATTTACCTTTGTAAATCCTGATCACCCTTTTTCCCACCATCTTCTCTTCTCCGCAAGGTGAAGGTGGCAGGGCCTTGGATCCCATTCGCAACTCACCTGTACGAGGGCTTCCTTCATGGCTGTCCAGTTGGAAACACGCCAGGCACACTCCAGAACCAGGTACGGGTTGATGTGACCCTTGGACTGGCCGTATTCCGTGAGAGCTTCCCACTGATTCAGTTCCTTGGAACACCTGGCAACGAGAAATGCAACCCCAGTCGGGTTTTCTAGTCTCCGATCAAAAGCGGGAACCCAGTTCATTTGTCTATTTGTACCCAGCCTTTATTATTTTGCAAATAATAGGCGGGCATATCCAACGTATCTTCCTGGTCCTGTTTTCCCCATAACAACCACCCTCGAGGTGGGTTGGGCTGAGAAAGAGAGAGAGAGAAACTGCCTCAAAGTCACCCAGCTGACTTTCATGGCTAAGGCAGGACTAGAACTCGTCGTCTCCTGGTGATTGGTCCAAGGTCACCTAGCCAGCTTTGATGCCTAAGACGGAACTAGAACTCTCGGTCTCCCTGGGATGGGCCCAAGTTCCCCAGATGGCTTTTATGCCCAAGGCAGGACTAGAACTCACCGTCTCCTGGTGATTGGTTCAAGGTCACCTAGCCAGCTTTGATGCCTAAGACGGAACTAGAACTCTCGGCCTCCCTGGGATGGGCCCAAGTTCCCCAGATGGCTTTTATGCCCAAGGCAGGACTAGAATTCACCGTCTCCTGGTGATTGGCCCACGGTCACCCAGTTGGCTTTTGTGCCTAAGACGGAACTAGAACTCACCGTCTGCTGGTGATTGGTCCAAGGTCACCTAGCCAGCTTTGATGCCTAAGACGGAACTAGAACTCTCGGTCTCCCTGGGATGGGTCCAAGTTCCCCAGATGGCTTTTATGCCCAAGGCAGGACTAGAACTCACCGTCTCCTGGTGATTGGCCCAAAGTTCCCCAGCTGGCTTTCATGCCTAAGGCAGGACTAGAACTCACCGTCTCCTGGTGATTGGTCCAAGGTCACCTAGCCAGCTTTGATGCCTAAGACGGAACTAGAACTCTTGGTCTCCCTGTGATGGGCCCAAGTTCCCCAAATGGCTTTTATGCCCAAGGCAGGACTAGAACTCGCCGTCTCTTGGTGATTGGCCCAAGGTCACCCAGTTGGCTTTTATGCCTAAGGCAGGACTAGAACTCACCGTCTCCTGGTGATTGGCCCAAAGTTCCCCAGCTGGCTTTCATGCCTAAGGCAGGACTAGAACTCACAATATCCTGGTTCCTAGCCTGATGCCTTCTCCACTAGACCCAACTGACTCTCTTATATTGAGGATTCAACGAGGCTGGTTAAAGAATTGTTGGCTCATCCTACCCTTATCCTTAGACTTTCCTTAGGGAAATTCTGCTCAGAACACTTTCAAAAAATCGAGCTACCTTCCCACCCATCCAATTCCTGTCTTTGGTTCCCCATTTTTCTCTTCTTAGCAGCTGGATCTGAAATCAAGTTATAACTCTACTCCATTTTGACTTGTGAAAACAGTCGTAGACACGTTTAAGAGGACACAATTCGTGGTAGGAGAAACAACAAAACCAGGTTGTTGTTTTTTTTCCTCGAGCGCAACTTTCGTGTGGAATGAAATGAAAGACTCCTTTAGGAAACCCGTTCGACTAAAAGTGAGGAGCGTTTCCGCAAAGCTGCAAACGAGACACAGGCCCTGAGGGAGGGGAACAAAGTCTGTGGGTTTCCACAGCATTTTTTCTGAAATGTAGGTTAAACGTTGTATCTGGGTCTCCAGAGGCCCCAACGTTCGTAATAACATCCTTAATAAAAAAAAAAAAAAAAGGAGCAACCATCAGATTTAATTAACTTACCGAATCCAATGGTCTTCCCAGAGCTGATATTCAGGGAAAATAGCTGGAGAAGCGTTGTTCCTTTCGTGTTCCTTCTTCGCTTTCTCCATCGCTTTTTCGTAGGTTTCCTGGGCCTTGAAAGGAAACGAAAACAGTTCGGTTTCTGATGAGGCACGAAACTGAAGAAACGCCAACGCAAGCAAACGAACCAGCCTCTCTTGAATTCTGGTGAAGCCTATCTAACCCTTAGCAGGTGCCCACGGTGAGTTGGGAAACTTCCTGTGGTCGTATTTTTCATCCGATAGGTGGGGTGGGGTGGGGTGGGGTGGGGTGGGGTGGGGTGTCTGGTTAAACACCTATGCACACAAAACACGCAACCTGCTCGAAGAAGCCGTGCTGTTCGTAAGCGATGGCGGTGGCCGTCTCAGGGAACTTGCACCGTTTCTGCCACAGTCCAGCCCACATGTCCTCTTCTTGCAGCAGGCAATACAGTTCTGCCAGCGAGTCAAGGATTTCCTGGGGGGGGGGGGAGAGGGGAAAAAGACAAAAGGCAACCTAAGATCAATGGGGAGTGGTCGATAATGAAGCTGATCAAGCCATCGAGATGCTGTAGAACAGGTCAAGAAAAAGCCCCCACTGGGATATCAAGAGTGCTACTTTATTCCAAGAGGGTAGAATAGCAGAATCTTGGAAGCTGTTTGCCCTGATTTATACCAGACAAAATCTTTCTTTCTTGCTCTCTCTATTTTCTCAGGACCCCGCTGGCTTTTCTTCTGCCTTAAACCTTCCTTCCTTCCTTCCTCCCTTTTTCTTCTTTCCTTCCTACCTCTTCAAAATCAGCCTTCCTTTCCTTCCCTTCCTTCCTCTTCAAAATTGGTCTCCCTTCCTTCTTCTCCTTTCCTTCCTCTTCTTCCTTCCTTTTCCTTCCTTCCTCCCTCTCTTCCATCTTCCCTTCCTCCTTCTTCAAAATCAGTCTTCCTTCCTTCCTTCTTCTCCTTTCCTTCCTTCCTTCCTTCCTCCCTTCCTTCTTCATCCTCCCTCCCTCCCTCTTTTCCATCTTCCCTTCTTTCCTTCCCTCCCTCCCTCCCTTTGTTCCTTCCTTCCGTCTTCCCTTCCTTCTTTCTTCTCCCTCCCTCCCTTTGTTCCTTCCTTCCTTCCTCCCCTCCCCCCCTCCCTCTCTCCCTTCCTTCCTTCCCTAAGCTCCCTACAAGGCTCAAACGTCCTGACGTAAGGGCACAGCAGCATCAATTTATTTATTTATCCAGATCTAACAGCCACCCCAACTGCAAACGACGGGAAGTGGCACGCGTCTGGTCTTCGCTGAGCGACCGCCTCATACAGCAACCCTTCTGACAGGGGTGCAAAGAACCAAGAGGGTTCTCCTTTTAAGCCCTGAGTAGCCCTACTGGCTTCACATCTGTCCCCTATCCAGTTTGCTACACTTCCTGGGGATTTCTTCGCCTAGGGCCAGATACCCCACAGGCTTATTTCCTTCCAGCACAGACACCCCACACTCGGGCCCTACCTGTTGGGGCAGAGTGATGCTCTCCTGCTCGTAGAACTCCGTGGTCTGTTTCGGTTTGATCTGCAGGCTGAGCCCCTTTTCAAACGCCTGGTGCTCCAGCATCAGGGTGGAGCGGAACCAGAGATTGTGGGTCTTGCCCAGGTACTTCAGCACGCAGGGCCTGATGGGGATGGGGGGCACGCACTGGGACATGGCTTCCACAAAGCAGTTCAAGGCGCTCGGCTGGCAGTCGCGCTGCACCTGGTGGCTCCCGCTGCACAAGAAAGGGCTGATTTCTCCAGCCAGAGCCTAAAAGGGAAATCAGCCATTATTCCAAGGGCAAAGCCGGCACCGCCAGCAGTAATTATGCTCTCGACAGGGAGGCTGCCGAAAGCTGTTCTTTCCGGATCGGAAAGACGAGTCTTGTCGAGGTTGAAAACTGCCTCTGGATCCCTCCCGGAAGAGCATGAAAACTCCGAAAGGGCTTTTCTCAAGAGGAAAAGCACCAACGTGCAGGAAAAGAGTCTCCTATAACATTCAGGATGCAGACCTGGCCTTTTAAAGCCACGCATGAAAGACTTCGGTGTCTTTTCAGCTGCCTCTGCCAAATCGTTTAGATTCAGCAACGGATCAAAGGTGATCCATCAAGAAGGTTTTGTCCGCCTGCCCCGACAGGTGGTGTAGAACTGGCAGCATCCACCTTCGGATCAATCAGTCAATCAGCCCACAAACACGTTGCTCCTTTCAGGCAAATCTAAGCATCCTTTTTCCCCCTCTGAGGCTGGAATCATTTCCTGATCTTGGAGAAGGGCCTTTTTTTTTTCCTTTGCAAATTACAACTCGGGAGAGGGAGAGAGAGAAGGAAAGAGAGAGAGAAAAGGAGGAGGGGAGAGAGAGGGAGAGAGGAGGGAAGAGAGAGAAGGAGAGAGGGAGGGAGAATGAAAGAGGAAAGACAGAAAGAGAGAAAGAGAAAAAGAGAAAAAGAAAGAGAAAGAGGAAGAGGAAGAGGAAGGAAAGAAGGGAGGGAGGGAGGGAGGGAGGAAGGAAAAAGAAAGAAAGAAAGAAGAAAGAAGAAAGAGAGAAAGAGAGAAAGAGAGAAAGAAAGAAAGAAAGAAAGAAAGAAAGAAAGAAAGAAAGAAAGAAAGAAAGAAAGAAAGAAAGAAAGAAAGAAAGAAAGAAAGAAAGAAAGAAAGAAAGAAAGAAAGAAAGAAAGAAAGAATTTCACCAGTTTTTCATCACTGCTTTTTTTCAAAACGACACTCACATGTTGCTGTCTGTCTGAAAGGATTTTCCACAATCTGGAAAACAGCTGGATCCAAGTTTTTTCAGCCAAAGGGGTGGAAATGTGACAAAGCTGAACGAAGGCACTTAGCAGGGCTCCCGTCTGGAAGGAAAGTGCTAGTTAGGCATACCCAATCATGAAGAAGACAAAGCTGATTTACCCCATCAGAAAAAAACAAAGGAGGGAGAAGCCATCCCTAAAGCCACAAACTCAAGCCTGCAGGCTTACTGCATCTACCGAAGGCCACACATCTGGATGGGGGGGGGGGGGTGTTTGAGCTAGGGAAGGCTACTAGAGAGACCAGCAACCCAGCGATCTCATCCTGCGTTGGTGGCGCAGTAGTTAGAATGCAGTACTGCAGGCTCACTCTGCCCACTGCTACCGGTAGCAGTTCGATCCTGACCGGCTCAAGGGTGACTCAGCCTTCCATCCTTCCGAGGTCAGTAAAATGAGGACCCAGATTGTTGGGGGCCATATGCTGACTCTATAAACCGCTTAGATAAGGCTCTAAAGCACCATGAAGCGGTATATAAGTTTAAGTGCTATTGCTATTTTCCTTCCTTCCTTCCTTCCTTCCTTCCTTCCTTCCTTCCTTCCTTCCTTCCTTCCTTCCTTCCTTCCTTCCTTCCTTCCTTCCTCGTGGTTAGAATGCAGCATTGCAGGCAAACTCTGCCTACAGCCTGGAGTTCGATTCTCCCTGGCTCCAGGTTGACTCAGCCTTCCATCCTTTCTCAGGTTGGGAAAATGAGGACCCAGATTGTTGGAGGCAACAAGATGCTGACTCTGTAAACTGCTTAGAAAGGGCTGTAAAGCACTGTAAAGCAGTATATAAGTCTCAGCGCTATGGCTATTACCCAGCAGATCAACTATGGGACAGCTGTAACACCAACACCAATGGAGACAGCCTAAAGCAGGGGTCTTCAAACTTGGCAACTTTAAGACTTGTGGACTTCAACTCCCAGAATTCCTCAGTCAGAATTCTGGGAGTCGAAGTCCACAAGTCTTAAAGTTGCCAAGTTTGAAGACCCCTGGCCTAAAGAATGACCTGCAATGCACCTTCTCCCCCCCCCCCCAAAGGGGTTTTAGTAGCACGCGTGCTGCAGAATAGGCTCCCCAGGCTGCAGGGAGTATTGTGAAATGCCAGGGGAGCACCATCTCACTCACCTTCACCTCGCGCAGAGAGTCCAGGAATTTGTCGTGCCGGTTGGTTAACATGTGCAACTGGTTCCCAATGTCCTTTTCGGACAGTTCTTTGGTTTTCGGGGTGCTCGTCTGATCTCCGGGCGCCAGCTCGATGTCTATCTCGACATCCTGCGTATAAAGGGGAGAAGAGCAGAGTTTTGCAAATAGACACGTTAAGGTGCCCCCAACAGCACAGGACTCTATGTAAACAAGGAAACTTTACGTGGGGTTTTTCCTGTAATACAGGAAGACTTTACCTCTTCTTTGGATTCACTGTTTTCTCGTTCACGGGGCTCTTGCTTGACGTGAGTGACCATGGCAAACGCCGCCCGGTCGTGGCTATCCGCCAGGTTGATCACGTTTGTGATAGAAGGAAGCGTGGCCCCTTGACAGCTGGTCCCGATGGTTGTGTTCCTCTCACAAACCGCCAGCAGCAGCTGAAAGGGATTAAGAAGAGAGGCTGTAGACACAACCCATAGGTACGGTTAACCAGCTTTCAAGACTGAACGTTGACGGTCCCTCTTTGTTCTTAAGGAAGAAACCGAAGGCAAGAGAGACAGCGAAGAAAAGAAAAAAATTAAACTCCCACGGCTAGTGCAAATGATTGGAAACTAAGCAAGGAGAGAAGCAACCTGGAACTAAGGAGAAACTTCCTGAGTTAGAACAATTAACCAGTGGAACAACCTGCCTCCAGAAGCAGTGAATGCTCCAACACTGGAAGGTTTTGAAGAAGAGACTGGACAGCCATTTGTCTGAAATGGTATAGGGTTTCCTGCCTGAGCAGGGGGTTGGACTAGATGACCTCCAAGAAGAAGGAGGAGGAGGAGGAGGGGGAGGGGAGAGGAGGAGGAGGGGGAGAAGAAGGAGGAAGGAGAAGAAGGAGAAGGAGAAGGAGAAGGAGAAGGAGCAGGAGAAGGAGAAGAGGAGACGGAGAAGGAGAAGAGAGAAGAAGAAGAAGAAGAAGAAGAAGAAGAAGAAGAAGAAGAAGAAGAAGAAGAAGAAGAAGAAGAAGAAGAAGAAGAAGAAGAAGAAGAAGAAGAAGAAGAAGAAGAAGAAGAAGAAGAAGAAGAAGAAGAAGAAGAAGAAGAAGAAGAAGAAGAAGAAAAAAGAAGAAGAAGAAGAAGAAGAAGAAGAATCATCTGGGTGGGAATTTCATGGGATCCAGCTACAGTTCTTTTCTTCCTATCTTTTCCCCAGTGGAGGGTGTAATTGTAACTTTAAACATCAATTGGTTCTGGTGGAAATGAGAGATGGTACATCGTCAACGTGACTGGCTTTAAATATGCCCTGTCAGTCTTGGTGGGGGTGTTCTTGATGGTTGCTTGATCAGGGTGTCCTTTATTGTTAGTTTGTTTGGCTGAGTTGTTGGTTCATTGATGGGGTATTGTTTGCTTCTTGGTTGTTGGTCTAGTATTAATCTTGGGGTTATTCTGCTTATCTGGGTGTTGATTGCGGATTGCTAGTGAGGAAGTGTTTGGCTCTTGTTGTTTCCTTTTTGCCTTGTTGTAACAGAATAATACAGTTGGAAGGGACCTTGGAGGTCTTCTAGTCCAACCCTCTGCTCAGGCAGGAAACCCTACACCATTTCAGACAAATGGTTGTCCAGTCTCTTCTTAAAAACCTCCAGTGATGGAGCATTCACCGCTTCTGGAGGCAGGTTGTTCCACTGATTTAATTGTCCTCACTGTCAGGAAGTTTCTCCTTAGTTCTAGGTTGCTTCTCTCCTTGATTAGTTTCCATCCGTTGCTTCTTGTCCTGCCTTCAGGTGCTTTGGAGAAGAGCTTGACCCCCTCTTCTTTGGGGCAACCCCTGAGATATTGGAAGACTGCCATCATGTCCCCCCTCGTCCTTCCTTTCACTCAACTAGGCATGCCCAACTCCTGCAACGGTTCTTCATGTGTTTTAGCCTAACCATATTCTTCTCTCTTCTGCTTCCAGAGAAGACAGAGGAAAACCCAACTTGTTTGTGTCCTCACCTCGATGCACTGCTTGATCCAGAAGTGGTTCCCCATGGCTTCCCAGTTTTGGGAACAGGTGACGTACAGCAGCCTCTCGTAGACCCGCCGTTTCATGGAATTGTCAAAGACCTCAAAAAACTTGGCCCTGATGAGAGGCTGGGTGCATCGGAGGCCAGAGAGAAAGGCCGGCTCGAGTTTCGCGGTCAGTTCGCTCCCCGAAAGGTTTTCATCCCTAAGAAGAAACAAAGAGAGGAGCGACTTAAGTTACTTCTGTTAGGGAGTGGGGGTTTTTTTGCACTCATGTCAGAATCACAGAGGCGCTTCCGGGTTGAAAGGATTAGCCGGTGACATCACTGTTGCCCTGGGGACGCCCAGTTGGGGAATCCTTTCATGTCCCTAGAACAGGGCTAGGCAACCTTGGCTCTTTTATGACTCGTGGACTTCAACTCCCAGAATTCCTGAGCCAGCCACGCTGAGGGGAAAGGGAGAAGTTTCCAAGCTGAGCCATGCTGGCTCAGGAATTCTGGGAGTTGAAGTCCATGAGTCATAAAGCGGCCTAGGCCTAGGCCAGGGGTAGGCAACCTTGGCTCTTTTATGACTCGTGGACTTCAATTCCCAGAATTCCTGAGCCAGCCATGCTGAGGGGAAAGGGAGAGGTTTCCAAGCTGAGCCATGCTGGGTCAGGAATTCTGGGAGTTGAAGTCCACGAGTCATAAAGCGGCCTAGGCCTAGGCCAGAGGTAGGCAACCTTGGCTCTTTTAAGACTCGTGGACTTCAACTCCCAGAATTCCTGAGCCAGCCACGCTGAGGGGAAAGGGAGAGGTTTCCAAGCTGAGCCATGCTGGCTCAGGAATTCTTGGAGTTGAAGTCCACGAGTCATGAGGGGGCCATAGTTCCCTTATGCTGGCTCAGGAATTCTGGGAGTTGAAGTCCACGAGTCATGAGGGGGCCATAGTTCCCTCATGCTGGCTCAGGAATTCTGGGAGTTGAAGTCCACGAGTCATAAAAGAGCCAAGGTGGCCTACCCCTGCCCTAGAAGGAGCTGGAGTGAAGGGACAGGAGCTCAACCCTGTCCCGAGCCAGTGCTCCGGTCTCAAACGTGGGGCCAGCATTGAGCCACCCTGCTCCACTCCTGGTTGTAAAGGTATAAAAATAACTAAGGGGCTGTAACGGAGCCCGGTTTGTGGCAGTCGTAAAGTGGGTCACTCACGCGAGTGGCCCGGTTATATGCACTTTTTTGCCTCAGTCATTAAGTGAAACCACAGGGCGTTTTTTGCAGAAAATTGGATTGTCAACAACGATGTCACGATTATGTGGCCATGGGGTGCTGGCTGCAAAGCAGGGGGTCATGGGACTGAAGGGAGGGTGTGCTTGTCGCCCCAACTGCTAAGAAGTTTCAGCTATGCTCCGGGACAATGCAAAGAGATCATCAATTTAGCCAATTACAAGACTCCCCCTGAATTTTCTGTCTTGAAATTAAAAAAAACAACGTTTTAACTCCTGTAGGATTGGGGGGAAAAGATCTCTTTTCCCTTAAAAGAACCGACAAGAGATTGAGGCGGCGTCTGAGTGGCGTGAGCACGAAGTAAAACCTTGGGGAACTAAAAATTGATCGTCCCCCCACCACCACCACCGTTCCCCAATCCCCGGGCTGACTTCAAAAAGATGAACGGTGCCTTCTTTAAGGTCAGGCGTGGCACAAATTATGAACCGAGATATACTGACCCGGCTGATTAATTGCTGCAATTTACCTATAGACGTAGTTAACAAGGTCTAAGAACTGAGCGTTTAATTCAAGGTCCTCTGGAAAACGTTTCTCAATGTAGGTCATCATTTTCACCAGCAGAATGGATTTCTCGCGCAGCGTTGGGATCTGTTTAGGGGGGGGGAAGAAAAAAAAGAGGGAAAAAAATGTTCATTTTTTTTCTCTCCAGCTTGTTCCCTAAGATCAGAGGTCCCCAAACTTTTGGGCACCAGGGACCGGTTCCGTGGAGAGAGGTTTTTCCGCGGACCGGAGGGGGGGTGTGGTTTTGTGTGCTGCCTGCATCCCGCGGATGGGGCTTTGCTTGTTTGTGCGGACCGGTTGCTGGCATGCCGTGGCCCGGTACCGGTCCACAGACCGGGGGGTTGGGGACCCCTGCCCTAAGAGGGCAAAAGAACAGCTGTCGGTAAAGGTAGTTCATTTCTGAAATAAAGTCTCCTCGACTTATGACGATAACCACATAACTATTCCGTTGGTTATGTGAGTTGTGCCCCATTTTACGACTTTTTAAAGCAGGGTGGGTTAACCACATCACCACGATGGAAGAGAGGGGAGACAGCAAAACTTTAGAACCAGGTTGCAAGTACCGTGTTTCCCCGAAAAGAAGGCCTAACCAGAAAATAATAAGCCCTGGCATGATTTTTCAGGACTCAGGCTTATTTCAAAAATAAGCCCCAGTTAAGATCATCAGCCAGACGCATTTAGTACCGTATTTCCCCGGATATAAGTGTAAGGAGCCACCTCAGCTAACCACCCACGAAAGCAGAACTCTTGAAACAGGCGTTGTCTCAAAAGGAAACTTTTATTAGGGGTCAGTGACAGTAAGGAAGTCAAGGCAAGATCTGGGGAAAATCCAGCGCAAACGATATAGTTAAAACTAGCAATATTTCTCCTCCCACCCAGAGTCATATTTTTTTAAATACAGGAAAAGCCAAAGAGATCATTGTCGATTTCTGGAAAGGCAGGCACAGCCACACTTCTCTGTGCATTAATGATTCACCTGTGGAGATGGTTACCAGCATCAAATTCCTGGGTGTGCAGCTGGCTTGGTGTGTGTCGTGTATGTGTTTCACTTTGAGAGCGGGCAACTAAATTTCATTTTTTGATGAGTGCCATTGTGCCCAGTAAAAAAAATGACAATAAAGGTTATCTTATCTTATCTTATCTTATCTAATGTCCATTTGAAATCCAGCCAATCCACAGGTGGCACAATGTTTGGGTAACTGGCACAGTTGGCACGCATCTCAAGGTCTTCTCCAGCTTTCATTTCTCTATAACCGTCTCCTTACGCATTCCTTTCTCAAGGATGGAGGCAGGAGAGGGGAAGTAGAAAGCGAGAGTTATCCCAAGCTCCTCCTCCCCCCCCCCAGCAGAACGGCAGGCCCCCAAAGTAGAATATATATGCAAGGAAAACACAAGAGGTTTTGGGGACCTGACAGGAACATAAGCCCTAATGCGTCTTTTGGAGCAAAAAAATAATATTTTATTTTCGGGGAAACACGGGTACTTCTGGAGAGGTCTTTCATAACTTTGCCTGGCTAACGGGGGACTAGAACTCACTATCGCCCGTTTTTTTAGCCAGGTGCCTTAACCACAAGACCAAGTTCAAGTCCATTCCCCTCTTCCTCACCCTGCCCGCCCCCAATACTCCAATACCTGGTTAGCCGCCATGGAGGAGCTGTTTTTGACCCACTCTTCCACAATTTTGACCACGGCCCGCAGGATTTTGGCGTCGCTCGATTTTTCAATCAGCGAGGTCAGGATGCCCTGAATGAAGTTCTTCCTCATCTCCATGCTCATCATAGCCAGGCGGGTCTTCACCAAGTCCAAACTCAGCATCACCAACTCGCTGGTACCAGCTGCAAAACACAGCCCAGACAAGCAACTCAGATCGAGCGCGGTTCGACCAACAGGCCTGGGTTAAGCACCCCGCGATTCAGCGCCTTAAGTTCAGCTTGCAATATCTGAACACTAATGGGGGGGACGACTCCTTTGTCATTATTTATTTATTCAGCAAATTTATATGGCCTCCCAACTCACCTCCGGTGGGCAGCTTAGAGCATTAGAAATCTGCAACGTTAACACAACACCCCATACCACCAGGACCACAATTCAACAGAGGCAACAAATACAATCACACTAGCCGTAAGAGGGGACGTTTCTGGATCTGCACAATGTTCTTTGCGTGAATAGTTCTCCTGAACACGTTTGCTCACCTTTCCAGGACAGGAAATGCTAGCTAGGAGAACCAAACACCTTTGCACAACAACCAGCCAAACCCCACATTCTCAGGATCCAAACTGCTCCGGCGTGAAAGCTCAACAGGGCAAGTAGGCAGTTTTCACCTGGCGATCTACCTGTGTTGGCTTCCACTGTTCCTGTTTGAGCCTGCTGGTTCAAATGCTCTCTCACCATCTTCTGGAGGGATCTCATGAAGACTGAAATCAGCCTGTCGATATAGCTGGGATTATTGCTGCAGGCAGACTTCAGGATCATTAAAGTACCTGAAAGATATAAAGAAAGAAAGCAGGCAGTATTGGAAGAATAAGAACAGGGGGGAAACCATCTCTTTTGAACCGGCCTGATCTGAGGCTATTTTGAAAAAGAGAACAGAAAAGATTTTAAGATCAGAGGTGCCCAAGCTTGGCAATTTTCAGACCTGTGGGTTTCAACTCCCCAAAGCCCCTTTTTTCCAGTGCCATAGTAACTTTGAACGGTCGCTAAAATGCTCGTAATTTGAGGACGAGCTGTAGCTACTTTCACAAGAGGACCTAAGAAACTACATCTTCAAAAAGATTTACCAGAGAGAATATTTTAAAAAGGAAAAACAAAAACATTTGTTTAAATATGTGGATTATGAATTATAGAAACTGTTAACGATTTTCTTTTACAAATGTAAACTTAGCAAACACACTGTTAATTATTTATTATGTGATCTATGTTTTAAAAAATCAATAAAAATTTATTTTAAAAAAAAAGGTTGTGTATTAACTCCGGAGTAAGGGGGGGGAGGGAGGGAGGGCTAGCTTTGCTTTTCTCCACCATCACACACCGCCCAAGGCTCCCCCCCCCCCCAATTCTCCCAAAGCTAACAAATCAACTTAACAAATCTATCGTGCTTTTGGTGAACTCACTTCCTCAGCTTTAGGGGAGCAATAACGAAGCTGTCCTAAGTCTATTATAAATGGTCAGCAAAAAAAAAAACAACCTATAGACAGTTTTCTTCTTCGCAGTTCTCAAAATATTCGTATCAATGAAAGCAGGCCGTTTTTTGGTTGTTTTTTCCCCCCTTGATTACGTGCTCAATCGTAACGATGCGATCGATCAAACGGCTTACCGAAAAGCTGAGAAGGATTCGCACTGGCAGCTTTTTCATAGTTGGTAAGTCCTTCGTAAATAACCTTCCCAACAGCGGCATAGAGACACTCCAGTTCTTCGTATTTGGAGGCCACACTTGAAGTACCTACGCAAGAGTAGACAAACCGGAAGAGATTCACGTGCTGAACGGGGTTCTCTGGCTTTTAGTCGGTGGAATGTGTTATTTCCTTTCTTTGTGATTTATTTATACTCGCCTTTATTGTTTTCACAAATAACTCAAGGCAGAGAATGTACCACACGTCTTCCTCCCCGTTTTCCCCACAACCATCACCCTGCGAGATGGGTTGGGCTGAGAAAGAAGGACTGGCCCAAAGTCACCCAGAAGACTTGCATGGCTAAGGCAGGACTAGAACTCACCGTCTCCCGGTGATTGGCCCAAAGTCACCCAGAAGGCTTGCGTGGCTAAGGCAGGACTAGAACTCACCGTCTCCCGGTGACTGACCCAAAGTCACCCAGAAGGCTTGCATGGCTAAGGTAGGACTAGAACTCATCGTCTCCCGGTGATTGGCTCCAAATCACCCAGAAGGCTTGCATGGCTTAAGGCAGGACTAGAACTCACCATCTCCTGGTGATTGGCCCAAAGTCACCCAGAAGGCTTGTGTGGCTCAGGCAGGACTAGAACTCACCATCTCCTGGTTTCTAGCCTGGTGCCTTAACCAGACTGGTTCCCTTTAGTTTCTATTTATTTATTACATTTATATGCTGTCTGTCTGACTCTCTTTGACTTATTCTGGGTGGCTTACAACAGCTTGCACGCCTAAGGGGACTAGAACCTATGACCTACTGGTGACTGGGCCAAAGTCACCCAGCAAGCTTTCGTACCTAAGGCGGGATTTGAACTCATCATCTCCCACTTTCTAGCCTGGTTCCTTAACCACTTGGCCAAACTGGCTCCTGCGGTGGGTTGCCCAAGCATCCACATTCTGTTCACGTGACCGTGGAGAAGCTACGACGGTCCTAACGGTGAGGACCGGTTACATGTCCATTTTTTTCAGTGCTGATCTCCAGAATCAACAACTAAGCAGGAACAAGCAATTCTATAGACCTAAAAAAAAATCAAGGTGATTTGGAACGGTTCTTCTGCTGCCTGTTATCCATGCAACTATTTTGCAAGCCCGGGAAAAGACAAGGATTATTTCAAGAGCTGCAAACCGCTGCAGCAGCTTTGCTGGTTTGGATCCGAATAGAAGCATATTCCTAATATTCCACTTAGTTGCCATCATGATGTTGTCTCTCTCCAGGCAAGAATTGGCCGAAGAGAGCCTTTGCTTCCCTCCGTTCGTTCCCTCTTATCAAAAGTCTCCCTTTCCACCTAATTTCCCTTCCTTGTCTTACTAATACAGCCATGTTCAACAACTGAGAAAACGGCACTTTCAAAGCCGGGGAAAAAAAACCCCGGTAATTGCAAAAGACATTAAATTTATGACATGCATTTCTTGAGCCGAAGTAATAACCGCCACAGGTTATTAAGTTTTTATGCCAGCGGATAATGATGTACTTCTAGTGGTTACCTCTTCCCACTTTTTATTTCAACTGGGGAGGCAAGGGCAACTTTTTAAGAAATAAAAAAGAAGTCCACAAAAACAAGGGCTATGTTAGAGAGAGGTTCTGCCCTTCGTTTCGGGTCTCCTATTTTTCAAGGAGGGGGAGGACACCAGAGGCCATCTCCCTTCCCCGTGGCCACTACGTACGTACTTGGTTCTGTAGGGAAGTTGTTCATCAAGCGGGAAAGGAGCGTGTGGACGGCGCGCAGAACTTTGGTGTTCCCGCACGTCATGCAGGAAGCGATGCCTCGCTGAAGCGGCTTGAAGCTACTCAAGATCACCGAAGACTGGAGTACGGTGAGGAGAAAGCTGAGAACTTCCAACCCAGTGCAGATGTTGGCGAAGTTGGCTTGGTTGGGCTGCTCCTGGAAGGAGACGTTGGTGAGACAGAAGAAGATTTGAAGACACCACCCGGAAAAAAAATCCGTGTGCACGTACATCTAAAGAGGCTTTTGGTGGAACCGTTTCCGTTCTTCTGGTGTGTTTTCTGATCTGATTTGGTTCTTCAGATGGTGCTACGTTGAAGCTTCTAGTGACCTTGGCTAAGGGTCAGGCTGGCTGGGGCCTACTAGGGTCACAAGTTCCCTTTCTTTGTGTACATCAAGAGACTCAATCTTTCCAGGCCAAAAGGATCTAAAAAGGTTAAATCATGGCAACTGGACCAAAGCTGGTTAGACATAAGAGTCAGCGAGTCTTTCCGTAAGGGATGATTGAGTCTTCGCTGACAGATTGCATTTCATTTTGGGGAGAAACCCCTGCAGTCAGCGTGGCAATACATTCCAACGACTCTCTGACTAACCAACATTTTTCATTTTGACTTGGATGAGTAACGAAACGTCTCAGTTTAATAAACTTCGGTTCCGTTGCCATGATTTAATCTTTTTACATTCCCTTTGTTTTAATTCTTGAAGGCTCTGCCTTTTTTTAGATGCCATCAGCCCTTTGTCCCGAGGTCAAATCACAAATGAGGTAAGGGGCCTCCAGTTATTTTCAGTAACCATCTTCCCAGCTGGGGAATGTCTTTTCCAGACAAGCATGCCTGAGGTCTAAATTAGGATCTTCTGGACACTGGTGACAATGAACACCCCCAAATAAAGGGAAGTCCACAACCTCAACCGATGCAAGACCCAAACAGACATAGAGATAGATGAAATCTAAGAATGGGGGAACGTTTACACCCTGTCCTCTGTCAACGCCATCAATCCAACATGTTGCTAGTCTCAAAACACCTGTGAATCGTTCCTCAGATCCAGCCCCAGAGAAGGTCAAGCCTGAGACATAAATGGAAATCTGACTCTCCAACTCCCATCAGCCACAGCTAGAAGAGCCTACAGTTGAACTACCAAAAGTCATAACCTACAGAGGGTCAAAGATCCTCACTCCCCCAGCTTCCTAATGCCAACAAGATGTCCCAAGAATGAAGGAGTCTCTCTTTTTCGCTGTCGACATGTGTCCTTGGATGCAGAAGAAAAAAAGATCTGACAATTTCCAAAATAAAAGACCCACATTCAATTATTCAGAGCAGGAGAGAGCAGCCAAAAAATCATTTTTCTAGTCTACGTAATGGCACCTCGTTGATGAGAAAGGCAAACCATGGGCACAGCAGGGGTTGAAAGATTCCTTTTGATCTTAGTTTCTTCCAAAGCATACACAGAAAACATCTCAAGTTCACGTTATCAAACAATCAAGAGTGTGGCTGTAATAAAAGCCCATCTTTAAAAGAGGGAGGGAGGGAGGGAGAGAAAAAGGGAGGAAGGGAGGGAGGGAGGAAGGAAGGAAGGGAGGGAGGGAGGGAGGAAGGAAGGAAGGAAGGAAGGCGGGAGTGGGCGGATGGTGAGGAGGAAGGGAGGGAAGGGAGGGAGGAAGGAAAGGAAGGAAGAAGAGACTGAAGGGAAAGGAGGAAAGGGAAGGAAGGAAGAAAGGAAAGGAAGGAAGGGGAAGGAAGGAAGGAAGTAAAGGAAGGAAAGAAAGGAGGGAAAATTGTCGTTAACACCACAAAATAATACTTAACCCAAAAAATTCGCAAAACCTCAAAAATTCACAACATATAAATCTCCGAGTATACTGTAATAACAATCTCATCTTTAAAAAAAAGAGAAAGAGAGGGGGGGAAGAGAAAGTGAGGGAAGAGAGAGAAAGAGGAAAGAGAAAGATAGGAGAAAAAAAAAGAACAAGAAGTCCTATTTGCCTTTGGGATAGCAATCTCTGGGACTGAGCTATTCGACAAGAATCTCTTGAACATCTGCTCGAACATGGGTGGCGGCCACTCAAAACACTAAAAACTACTCTGATGGAGAAAACGAAGCTATACCATCAAAACAGATCTAAAGGCTGACCCTCAGAGAGCAATCTTCTCTGCAAATTGCCCTTTTTTTTAAAGTTGCAATCGGTGGGGGGGGGGGGGGGGGGGAGAAAGGACAAGCAACTTAACGTCTCATCAATATTCCATCTCCAGGCCTCGCCGTCTGCTTCCCGTCCTCAGCCGCTGCCTTTTCCATCCCGCGTCCAGGAGGAGGACGAGCGTTAATTATTTGAGACGATAAATCAATCCCATTAAGCGGAACATTTTCCAAGTCGTGACATCCAATTAAATTGGCAATTAAAAGAAGCTAACATGACATTTCAAGATCTCCGCTTCCGTCCACCAATAGCCCCCTCTCCGCACCTATTGGGGTTTTTCTCCCGTCATTTTTAAAAACAAACCGACAACCCCGGACGCCGCCCGGCAGCTCGTAACCACAAGGCAAGGTGGTTTATGAAGCACTTAATTACGCTGACGAGGCCTTTCAAAAGCCACAGCACTGGCTTACCACGGTCATTAGCAGCTTATCAAACCACTGCAGCTTCAGCTCCGACTTCGGCCACATGTCCGGTCGTGAAGCTGTCTTCAAAAGGTTAACGCAGCGCCGGGAGAGCACTTCTCCTGGAGACCCGGCGGTGTTTGAGTTGTCATTTACCTAGCAATTAAGCGAGAATAATTACCCGGCGGCAAATATTTGTCGTCATCATCATCTTTTAGACCTCGTTAATGTTTTAAGGCCATCCTCCCTCCCTCCCTCCCCCGTTCGCAGGAATCCCATTTTACCGTCTCCAGAAGAGAGACCTGGAGACGCCTGATTAAGGGGAATGGCGTTCAACCCTTCCAGGGAACTTCTCCTGGATGTAGAAATGAGGTTTTGGAGACCTTCACACACACACCCCCAGCCTGAATCTAAAAGGTCACCAAGCAGCAGAGGTGGGGAAAACGTCTGTCCTGGAAATGGTTATCTCTTGGGCTAAGGTAGAAGATGGAATGGTAGAGTTGGAAGGGACTTTTGAGGTCTTCTAGTCCAACCTTCTCCTCGAAGCAGGAGAGCCTCTACCGTTCCAGACCAATGTTTGTCTTGTGGAAACCTCCAGGGATGGAGCACCCACAACTTCTGGAGGCAAATCGTTCCCACGCATTAATTGCCCTCGCTGTCAGGAAATTTCTCCTTAGTTCTAGCTTGATCGGCTTCCATCCGTTACTTCTCGTCCTGCCCCTTAGGTGCTTCGTACAGGTAAAGCCACCCCCTTTTTTATTATTATTATTAACCAGAGCTCCTTGGATATTGCCTCAGCCCTAAAAAAATGTTGCCATGGATCTGGAGTTAAGCTGCAAGAAGCAAATCCAGAGATTTGCTGGTGTCAATGCTAGTGGATCCTCGTCTCTCTTTCTCGGCTTTAGGATCAAGGAAATATTTCAGGTCTCCCTTCAAGGGAACAAAGAAACCAATGCTCTGACACTGATCAAGCCAGACCGCGTTCACTTCGGAAGAGAACTGTTACCTGGCAGGCAATTCTAATCAGGAAATTGATCACCGTGTCGGTATGTTGCTTATCAATAGACTTGGAGAAAAGAGCATCGGCTCCAGACAGCGACTGGCTCCTTCCGAACACCTGAGAAGGCGGAGGACATGGAAAGGGTTAGCCAGGTGTTACAACAGCCTATGAGCACAGGGAAGCTGCACAGCAATAGACAAACAGAATAGACACACAATTCATGGGGCTCTGAATGTGCCTACAGGCACACTTGTGTTCTTCAGTTTCGCTGCATTTCTCGGGTCTTTATTTTGAGGATTACTGAGTTTTACAGCTAACGATTTTTGTCTTTAGCGTTTAGTCAACAGTTTGGTCTGCTGGTGAAGGAACCAGGAAAGAAACCAGGAGACGGTGAGTTCTAGTCTCACCTTAAGCATGAAAACCAATTGGATGACTGTGAGTCAATCACCAGGAGATGGTGAGTTCTAGTCTCACCTTAAGCATGAAAACCAGTTGGATGACTGTGAGTCAATCACCAGGAGATGGTGAGTTCTAGTCTCATCTTAGGCATGAAAGCTGGCTGGGTGACTTTGGGCCAATCACCAGGAGATGGTGAGTTCTAGTCTCATCTTAGGCATGAAAGCTGGCTGGGTGACTTTGGGCCAATCACCAGGAGATGGTGAGTTCTAGTCTCACTTTTAAGCATGAAAACCAGTTGGATGACTTTGAGTCAATCACCAAGAGATGGTGAGTTTTAGTCCTGCCTTAGGCCTGAAAGCCAGCTGGGTGACTTTGGCCCAATCACTAGGAGACGGTGAGTTCTAGTCCCGCCTTAGGCATGAAAGCTGGATGGGTAATAGGGGGGCATTGACTCCCTCTCTCTCCCTCCACTCAAACCACCTCAACAGGGTTGCTGTGGGGGGAAATGTCAGGAGGAAGGAGCATTAGCTACATCTGCCCCCTTGAGTGATTGATTAAAAATAACTCCGTGTGGGATTAAAAATAAATCAACGAGATCAAACTGCTCTAGGCTCCTTTGGAAGGAACAGCAGCACAAAGGTCAAGGAAACAGAAGCAGTGAGGGATGGGAGACCACAAAGCCTCAAATCCTTACCGCACTGATGGCCCCGGTCGCCGTTCGGAACCGTTTCACTTCCTGACTGGAATCCACCGACAGTCCTCTTTTCACTCCAGATGAAGCGGTACTCATGCCCTCGCCACTGGCACCCGGGTCCATGTCTGAATCCGGCTTTGGGGGGGGGGGGAGGGG
>JALGBA010002683.1:0-11914 GCA_023970755.1 Azemiops feae | reverse complement strand
GAAGGAAATCTCGGCTGCCTCCAGCTGCACTTGCTCAGCCCATATTGACTGACTGGGAAGCTAAAAGGGGCTTTCTAAACCTCTAGGCGAGATGGGGCAGATAAATGTCATCATAATATAAATTATATAGTATTATCATACACCCTCTCACGTGCGCGCACACACACACACGCATATCATTGTTATTATATAAATAATAAAGCCGGAGCTAAGGAGCCACTTGGTCCATCATCCAACAACATTGTCTCTTCAGGGGTCCTTGGTGCTCTCTGAGCTTGGTGGTTTTCTTGCAGACGTTTCGTGACACAACTAGGTAACATCATCAGTGCTAGAAGAGAGAGGAATTTGCTCTCTCTTTATATACTTAGTGGCTTGTCCTCAGGTTTGATGGAGGTGTTCACGGTAGTTTCTGTTGGCGGGTTGCTTTTTCTTATTTATTAGTGTATGGCCATATCATACATGGAATTGCAGTATATATTAACACTTCACTAGATGAGCAAAAACATCAATAAATATAAATGGTAAAAAGATTTTTGTCAGATTACCAATAGGCCTGTTCTAACCATTGAAGCGCAGCATCCTTGATATTAGATAGATAGATAGCTAGAGATAGATAGTAGATGATAGATAGATAGATAGATAGATCGATAGATAGATTCTACACGATAGGGATTGCAGGTTGCAAGTTGACTTTCATGCCTAAGGTGGGACTAGAACCGACAGTCTTCCGATTTCTAGTCCAGTGCCTTAAGTATCCCGCATTGTCTCTCACTGTCTATGGAGATTCTCAGTCATCCGGGTCATAATTGTCCCAAAGATGCTTTTTCAGGAGGCAACTGGACTTCCTTGATTTTCTTTGAAGACGTTTCGCTTCTCATACAAGAAGGTTCTTCAGCTCTGACTGGAGCATCACTTAATGGCCTTGGCTGCTTTTGTAAAACCTAAGCAGTGTCACAACTAGTGGAGGCTAGTGAAAAGATACTATCGGAGTGTATTGTTCCATACGCTAAATAAATACGTTTGTGTTTTTATTTATTTATTGCGATCGCTTGGGGGTTGCCAGCAAATTTTAGGGGACGTCACAAATTTGGAGGTGGTGTACTCGGTCAACCCTGGAGTCCAATTTAATACAGTTCCTGCTTTCCCTGGATAAACCATTTAGTTACCTGCAAACTGCATGCAGGCTGGGGAATTCTGGGACTTGAAGTCCACAAAAATTGCCAAGTTTGAGAAACGCTGGATGACTTACAGGGATTAAACTTGTCCCCTGCTGGCTGGGAATGGATGTGCAATACTCTGTGACACTCCACCTTGCGGGGGGCTTTTATATAGGGCGCCCCCAATACAATCCAGATTTCTGCATTGTCTTTTTTCCGTCCTTAACTCCAATCCAAAGTCTTCCTCCATATATGCTCCAGCAAACTCGGAAGTCTTGGTTCTACCGGCCGCTCTACCATTTCCACCCGAGCTCTCTGTGTACATATCTATGGCGATTCCCAAGAGCGACGGTTTGAAGAGGGGAAAGCCCAGTCTGCCCTCCGCTCTCCTTTCCTACCTCTCTGGTGCCTTTCCGCTTCTCTGCCGAAAGAGGGGACGCGCCTTCTGATGGCGTCACAGCCCGGCGACGCCCCGAGAAGGCTGTCCCGCGGCGAAGGAGAAGGCAAAGGTGGAGCCGGCGGCGCTGCTGCCTTTGCATCAAGGCCAGGTGAGGCGGGGGCTTCAGGGAAGCTTCCCCGAATCTGCCGCTCGGCGTGGGTACTAGGAGTTGCGTTCCCACGACACGCGTTGCCCGATGAACTCAATTGCCTGTGTTCGCACTCCCTTCTAGTAACATGACCGGAGGGAGCCGGGCGTTTAGCAAGTTATTGCTGTTATTCTTAATATTATTTGGTGCTTTCCGCTTAGTCTCGACTCCTGGCCATTGCCTGACCAAATCCCTGCGGTTTTCTTGGCAAGGTTTTCCCCCCCAGCTGCGGTTAGAATAGAATAACCGAGTTGGAAGGGACCTTGGAGGTCTTCTAGTCCAACCCCCTGCTTAGGCAGGCAACCCTATACCATTTCAGACAAATGGTTTGCCGTTGCTTCCTTCCTAGGGCCGAGAGAGAGTGACTTGCCCAAAGCTGGTTTTGGAGTGACTGACCCAGATGACTTTTTGCGTATTTTTTTAATGCAGCCTTTGTTATTTTTTTATAAATAACTCAAGGCGGCAAATATATCTAATGCTCCTTCCTTCTCTTATTTTCGCCATGCAGCAACAGCCCTAGGGTTAGGGTTAGACTTAGGCTGACTAGGAGAGGAATTGGCCCAAAAGCACTGGGTCCTCATACTAAGGCTGCTAACTAAAAATCAGGCCCACCCACTAATTTCTCGCATGGGCACCTTCCATCCCAATGATAGCTTGTCTATTTTCACCCCAGTGAATATATTCACGAATGGCAGACTAGGAAGATTAGAAAATAAGATGCAGCAAGACCCGTGTGATGTAGTAGACATAAAACATTTTAATAACTGCGGTCAGTTTCAAAATAGCAGCGAAGGAAAAATCTAATCTCACCATTAATATTAAAGATAGCAAGAAATTGCTGTTATGTTTGGTGAGGTTTATCTTTAAATTTAGCACCTATCAAAGTAACCTTAATTCATCTCATTACAGGCGCTTTTGAAGGCCGCCGCCATCTCTCGATAAGGACAAGCAGGCTACAGCAGCCACCAAAAGAAATAAACCTTTTAAATGGCGTTTTAAGTTTATATCTTTATTAATAAAACCTTACGAAATTAGGTTATCTTACTCTGCCCCAGGGTCGCAGCAAAAGGGCCGCCCGTCGCCCTATTAATATTAATAAGGCGTTAATAATAAAGATAGAGAATAATAACCTTAAAATCCCATTCAAAAGGTTTATTTATTTCGGCGGCCGCAATGCCCGTTTTGACCACAGGAGGGCACGTTTTTCCGTCCCATAGCATTAACATCTAGACCTTCTCGGCATGGCGACCTCCCGTCCGTCCAAATTGGCCATCCCCCAGTTCATTTGGAATCGACCTTCCTATCATGGCCGACTCCTTGTCCGTCGCTTTTAGTCATCCCTCGCAACTTCCTCTCGCATCGGCCTTCTCACCATAGAGATTTCTTGTCCGTTCCTGCTCCCGCCAGGGCTTTTGACGGCCACCTTCTCGGCCATAGAGACCTCCTGTGCATCCCGTCGGCAACTTCCTGTCCCTCTTTTCTGCCTCTACGCTGTCCCGCAAAAGAGAAAAAAGCCTCGTACTACCGCAGGTAGTCCGAGCAGCCACAAAAGAAATAAAGTCTTTAAATGGAGTTTTAAGTGTAGTTATTATGAATGAAACCTCAGTAATATTAGGTGTGTTTTTGTTGTGTCCCCGCGTTCGCAGCAAAAAGGGGCTTCCCTTCGCCCTATTAAAACATTAATTAGGCGTTACTAATAAAGATAGAGGATAATAACTTTAAAATCCCATTCAAAAGGTCTTATTTCTTTCGGCACAGTTTTACGTCGCAAAGCATAGGCATCGAGGCAATCCCAGGCGGGTGAATCTGGAATGGAGGGTTTAGGGATGGAAGAAACAAGGGACGGGCGGGGAGGCCGGCGGGCAGCTGCTTCTAAGTGTGCATGGTGCCTCTGGGCATATGTAAAGTGCGGGGGGAAAGAGGAGGGAAGGAAATCTCGGCTGCCTCTAGCTTCACTTGCTCAGCCCATATTGACTGACTGGGAAGCTAAAAGGGGCTTTCTAAACCTCTAGGCGAGATGGGGCAGATAAATGTCATCATAATATAAATTATATAGTATTATCATACACCCGCGCACGGGCGCACGCACACACACACACACACACGCATATCATTGTTATTATATAAATAATAAAGCCGGAGCTAAAGGGCCCACTTGGTCCATCATCCAACAACATTCTCTCTTCAATCAGGGGTCCTTGTGCTCTCTGAGCTGTGGTGGTTGCCTGCAAGACTTTGTTTCCTGACCCACTCGTCTACCGCGTGAGCCGAGCAGCCACAAAAAAAGCTAAAGCTTTAAAAATGTAGTTTTAAGTGTATTATTTATGATAACCTCAGTAATATTAGGTGATGTTTTTGTGTCCCGCGTCGCAGCAAAGGTCTTCCCTTCGCCCTATTAAACCTTAGATAAGGCGTGACTAATAAGATAGAGATAATAACTTTAAATCCCATTCAAAGAGTCTTATTCTTTCGCACGTTTTACGTCGCAAGCATGGCATCGAGGCACTCCCAGGCGGGAATCTGGAATGGGGTTTAAGGGATGGAAGACAACAGAGGACGGGCGGTAGGCCGGCGGCCAGCTGCTTCTAAGTGTGCATGTGCCTCTGGGCATATGTAAAGTGCGAGGAAAGAGGAGGGAAGGAATCTCCGCTGCCTCCAGCTTCACTTGCTCAGCACATATTGACTGACTGGGAAGCTAAAAGGGGCTTTCTAAACCTCTAGGCGAGATGGGGCAGATAAATGTCATCATAATATAAATTATATAGTATTATCATACACCCACGCACGCACGGGCGCACACACACACACACGCATATCATTGTTGTTATATGAATAATAAAGCCGGAGCTAAAGGGGCCACTTGGTCCATCATCCAACAACATTGTCTCTTCAGGGGTCCTTGGTGCTCTCTGAGCTTGGTGGTTTTTTTGCAGACGTTTCGTGACCCAACTAGGTAACATCATCAGTGCTAGAAGAGAGAGGAATTTGCTCTCTCCTTATATACTTAGTGGCTTGTCCTATCAGGGTCTGATGGAGGTGTTCCATGGTGTTTCTTGATGGGCGGTGTTTACTTATTTATTTAGTGTAGGCATATAATAAAGGACGCAGTATATAGTAACATTCACCTAGATTAGAAAAAACAATAAATTATGAATACGTTAAAAAGATTGTTTGATTCAGATACAAATAGGCAAGTCTAACCATTGAAGAGCAGCTCCTTATAGGATAGAATAGCATAGGATAGATAGATGATAGATCAGATAGAGTAGATACGATAGATAGACAGATAGATAGATAGAAGGATAGGTAAAGATACTACACGATCGGTTGCAGGTTTGCACAGTTGACTTTCATGCCTAAGGTGGGACTAGAACCGACAGTCTTCCGATTTCTAGTCCCATGCCTTAAGTATCCCGCATTGTCTCTCACTGTCTATGGAGATTCTCAGTCATCCGGGTCATAATTGTCCCAAAGATGCTTTTTCAGGAGGCAACTGGACTTTCTTAATTTTCTTTGAAGACGTTTCGCTTCTCATACAAGAAGCTTCTTCAGCTCTGACTGGAGCATCCACTTAATGGCCTCGGCTTCTTTTGTAAAACCTAAGTAGTGTCACAACTAGTGGAGGCTAGTGAAAAGATACTATTGGAGTGTATTGTGTCATACGCTAAATAAATACGTTTGTGTTTTTATTTATTTATTGCGATCACTTGGGGGTCGCCAGCAAATTTTAGGGGACGTCACAAATTTGGAGGTGGTGTACTCGGTCAACCCTGGAGTCCAATTTAATACAGTTCCTGCTTTTCCTGGATAAACCATTTAGTTACCTGCAAAGTACATGCAGGCTGGGGAATTCTGGGACTTGAAGTCCACAAAAATTGCCAAGTTTGAGAAACGCTGGATGACTTATAGGGATTAAACTTGTCCCCTGCTGGCGGGGAATGGATGTGCAATACTCTGTGACACTCCACCTTTGCGGGGGGCTTTTATATAGGGCGCCCCCAATACAATCCAGATTTCTGCATTGTCTTTTTTCCGTCCTTAACTCCAATCCAAAGTCTTCCTCCATATATGCTCCAGCAAACTCGGAAGTCTTGGTTCTACCGGCCGCTCTACCATTTCCACCCGAGCTCTCTGGTTACATTTCTATGGCGATTCCCAAGTTGGATGGTTTCAAGAGCGGAAAGCCCAGTGTGCCCTCCGCTCTCCTTTCCTACCTCTATGGTGCCTTTCCGCTTCTCTGCCGAAATAGGGGACGCGCCTTCTGATGGCGTCACAGCCCGGCGACGCCCCGAGAAGCCTGTCCCGCGGCGAAGGAGAAGGCAAAGGTGGAGCCGGCGGCGCTGCTGCCTTTGATCAAGGCCAGTGAGGCGGGGGGCTTAAGGGAAGCTTCCCCGAATCTGCCGCTCGGCGTGGGTATAGGAGTTGCAGTCCCACGCAGCGTGCCGATGAAACTCAAATGGACTGTGTTCGCACCTCCACTTCTAAGTAACATGACACGGTGGGAGCGGGCGTTTAGCAAGTATTCTGCCGTGTATTGCTTAATAATAATTTGGGTGCTTCCAAATTAGTCCCGACTCCTGGGCCATTGCCGCTGACCAATATAACTGCGCCGTTTTCTTGCATAGGGTTTTCCACCCCAGCTGCGTTAGAATAGGAATTACCGAGCCGTTGGAAGGGACGTTGGAGTTCTTCTAAGTCAACACACCGGCCTTAGCAGGCAACCCTATACCATTCGACAAATGGTTTGCCGTTTGCTTCCTCTAGGGCCCGAGCCGAGAGAGAGTGACTGGCCCAAAGCTGGTATTGGAGTGACGACCAAGAGGAGACATTTTTGCGGTATTTTTTAATGCAGCCTTTGTTATTTTTTTATAAATAACTAAAGGCGGCAAATATATCTAATGCTCCTTCCTTCTCTTATTTTCGCCATGCAGCAACAGCCCTAGGGTTAGGGTTAGACTTAGGCTGACTAGGAGAGGAATTGGCCCAAAGCTGGTTTCTCATACCTTAAGGTGGTACTAAAACTCAGCCCCCACCCCCAATTTCTAGCCTGGCACCTTCCACCCCAATTGACTAGCTGTCTATTTTTCACCCCAGTGAAATGATATTCACGAATGGGCATACTAGGAAGATTAGAAACTAAGATGCAGCAAGAAATTAGTGTGATGTAGGTAGACATAAAACATTTAATAAATGCGTCAGTTTCAAAACTAGCAGCGAAGGTAAAATCTAATCTCACTCATTTTAATATTAACCATAGCAATAAATTTATGTATGTTTGGTGAGGTTTATCTTTAAAGTTATCACCTATCAAAGTAACCTTAATTCATCATTACAGGCCTTTTTGAAGGCCGCGCCATGTCTCGCTAAGGGACAAGCAGGTACAGCAGCCACCAAAAGAAATAAACCTTTTAAATGGCGTTTTAAGTTTATTATTCTTTATTAATAAAACCTTACTAATATTAGGTTATCTTACTCTGCCCCAGGGTCGCAGCAAAAGGGCCTCCCGTCGCCCTATTAATATTAATAAGGCGTTAATAATAAAGATAAAGAATAATAACCTTAAAATCCCATTCAAAAGGTTTATTTATTTCGGCGGCCGCAATGCCCGTTTTGACCACAGGAGGGCACGTTTTTCCGTCCCATAGCATTAACATCTAGACCTTCTCGGCATGGCGACCTCCCGTCCGTCCAAATTGGCCATCCCCCAGTTCATTTGGAATCGACCTTCCTATCATGGCCGACTCCTTGTCCGTCGCTTTTAGTCATCCCTCGCAACTTCCCCTCGCCGCGGCCTTCTCACCATAGAGCTTTCTTGTCCGTTCCTGCTATCGTCCCCCAGGGCTTTTGACGGCCACCACCTCGCCATAGAGACCTCCTGTGCATCCCGTCGGCAACTTCCTGTCCTCTTTTCTGCTCTACGCTGCCGCAAGACGAGAAAAAAGCCTCGTACTACCGCAGGTGAGCCGAGCAGCCACAAAAAGAAATAAAGCTTTAAATGGAGTTTAAGTGTAGATTTATGAATGAAACCTCAGTAATATTAGGTGATGATTTGTGTCCCGCCGTCGCAGCAAAAGGGCTTCCCTTCGCTCTATTAACATTAATAAGGCGTTACTAATAAAGATAGAGGATAATAACTTTAAAATCTCATTCAAAAGGTCTATTTCTTTCGGCACAGTTTTACGTCGCAAAGCATAGGCATCGAGGCAATCCCAGGCGGGTGAATCTGGAATGGAGGGTTTAGGGATGGAAGAAACGAGGGACGGGCGGGGAGGCCGGCGGGTAGCTGCTTCTAAGTGTGCATGGTGCCTCTGGGCATATGTAAAGTGCGAGGGGAAAGAGGAGGGAAGGAAATCTCGGCTGCCTCTAGCTTCACTTGCTCAGCCCATATTGACGGACTGGGAAGCTAAAAGGGGCTTTCTAAACCTCTAGGCGAGATGGGGCAGATAAATGTCATCATAATATAAATTATATAGTATTATCATACACCCGCGCACGGGCGCGCGCACACACACACACACGCATATCATTGTTATTATATAAATAATAAAGCCGGAGCTAAAGGGGCCACTTGGTCCATCATCCAACAACATTCTCTCTTCAGGGGTCCTTGGTGCTCTCTGAGCTGGTCGTTCACTTGCAGACGTTCGTGACCCAACTCGTACTACCGCAGGTGAGCCGAGCAGCCACAAAAAGAAATTAAAGCTTTGTTAAAATGCGTTTTAAGTGTAGTATTTATGGAATGAAACCTCAGCTAATATTAGGTGATGTTCTTGTTCCCCGGTCGCAGCAAAAAAAGGGCTTCCCTTCGCCTATAACATTAATAAGGCGTTACTACTAAGATAGAGGAGAATAAACTTTAACATCACATTCAAAAGGTCTTATTCTTTAGGCACAGTTTGTACGTCGCAAAGAAAGGCATCGAGGGCAATCCAGGGCGGTGAATCTGGAATGCGAGGGTTTAGGAGGAAGAAACAAGGGTTCCGGGCGGGGAGGCCGGCGGGCAGCTGTTCTAAGTGTGCATGTGCCTCTGGGCCTATGTACAGTTCGAGGGGAAAGAGGAGGGAAGGAAATCTTGGCTGCCTCCAGCTTCACTTGCTCAGCCCATATTGACTGACTGGGAAGCAAAAAGGGGCTTTCTAAACCTCTAGGCGAGATGGGGCAGATAAATGTAATCATAATATACATTATATAGTATTATCATACACCCACGCACGCACACACACACGCATATCATTGTTATTATATAAATAATAAAGCCGGAGCTAAGGGGCCACTTGGTCCATCATCCAACAACATTGTCTCTTCAGGGGTCCTTGGTGCTCTCTGAGCTTGGTGGTTTTCTTGCAGACGTTTCGTGACCCAACTAGGTAACATCATCAGTGCTAGAAGAGAGAGGAATTTGCTCTCTCTTTATATACTTAGTGGCTTGTCCTATCAGGGTTGATGGAGGTGTTTCTGGTAGTTTCTTGATTGGGCGGTTGTTTACTTATTTATTTAGCGTATGGCATATCATACATGGACTTGCAGTATATATTAACATTTCAACTAGATTAGAAAAACACAATAAAATATAAATGTTAAAAAGATTTTTGTTCAGATACCAATAGGCCGTCTAACCATTGAAGCGCAGCATCCTTTATATTACATAGATAGATAGATAGATAGATAGATAGATAGATAGATAGATAGATAGATAGATAGATAGATAGATAGATAGATAGATAGATAGATAGATCTACTCCCCCCCCCCCCACACGAATAGGTTGCAGTTTGCAAGTTGAACTTTAATGCCTAAGTGGGAACTGAGAACCGACAGTCTTCGATTTATAGTCCGTGCCTAAGTATCCGCATTGTCTATCACTGTATAGGAGATTCTCAGTCATCGGGTCATAATTGTCCAAAGATGCTTTTTCAGGAGGCAAGGATTTCTAATTTTCCGCTGAAGACGGTTCCGCTTCTCATACAAGAAGCTTATTCAGCTATGACGGAGCATAACTTAATGGACTCGATGCTTTTGTAAAACCTTAAAGTAGTGTCACAACTAGTGGAGGCTAGTGAAAAGATACTATCGGAGTGTATTGTGCCATACGCTAAATAAATACGTTTGTGTTTTTATTTATTTATTGCGATCGCTTGGGGGTTGCCAGCAAATTTTAGGGGACGTCACAAATTTGGAGGTGGTGTACTCGGTCAGCCCTGGAGTCCAATTTAATACAGTTCCTGCTTTCCCTGGATAAACCATTTAGTTACCTGCAAACTGCATGCAGGCTGGGGAATTCTGGGACTTGAAGTCCACAAAAATTGCCAAGTTTGAGAAACGCTGGATGACTTACAGGGATTAAACTTGTCCCCTGCTGGCTGGGAATGGATGTGCAATACTCTGTGACACTCCACCTTTGCGGGGGGCTTTTATATAGGGCGCCCCCAATACAATCCAGATTTCTGCATTGTCTTTTTCCGTCCTTAACTCCAATCCAAAGTCTTCCTCCATATATGCTCCAGCAAACTCGGAAGTCTTGGTTCTACCGGCCGCTCTACCATTTCCACCCGAGCTCTCTGGTTACATTTCTATGGCGATTCCCAAGTTCGATGGTTTCAAGAGCGGAAAGCCCAGTGTGCCCTCCGCTCTCCTTTCCTACCTCTATGGTGCCTTTCCGCTTCTCTGCCGAAATAGGGACGCGCCTTCTGATGGCGTCACAGCCCGGCGACGCCCCGAGAAGGCTGTCCCGCGGCGAAGGAGAAGGCAAAGGTGGAGCCGGCGGCGCTGCCGCCTTTGCATCAAGGCCAGGTGAGGCGGGGGCTTCAGGGAAGCTTCCCCGAATCTGCCGCTCGGCGTGGTAGAGGAGTTGAGTTCCCACGACACGCGTTGCCCGATGAACTACAATTGCTATGTGGTTGTTCAGCAATCCCTTTAGTAACATGACCGGAGGGAGCGGGCGTTTAGCAAGTTATTGCGTAATCTTAATATATGGTTTCGTCTTTCCACTTAGTCTCAGACTCCTGGCATTGCCTGACCAAATCCCTGCGGTTTCTTGGCAAGGTTTTCCCCCCCAGCTGCAAGTAGAATAGAATAACCGAGTTCGGAAGGGAGCTTGGAGGTCTTCTAGTCCAACCCCTGATTAGGCAGGCAAACTATACCATTCAGACAAATGGTTGCCGTTGCTTCCTTCCTAGGGCCGAGAGAGAGTGACTGGCCCAAAGCTGGTTTTGGAGTGATGACCCAGATGACTTTTTGCGTATTTTTTTAATGCAGCCTTTGTTATTTTTTTATAAATAACTCAAGGCGGCAAATATATCTAATGCTCCTTCCTTCTCTTATTTTCGCCATGCAGCAACAGCCCTAGGGTTAGGGTTAGACTTAGGCTGACGAGGAGAGGAATTGGCCCAAAGCTGGTTTCTCATACCTAAGGTGGTACTAAAACTCAGCCCCCACCCCCCAATTTCTAGCCTGGCACCTTCCACCCCAATTGACTAGCTGTCTATTTTTCAACCCAGTGAAATGATATTCACGACTGGGCATACTAGGAAGATTAGAAACTAAGATGCAGCAAGAAATTAGTGTGATGTAGGTAGACATAAAACATTTTAATAAATGCGTCAGTTTCAAAACTAGCAGCGAAGGTAAAATCTAATCTCACTCATTTTAATATTAAGCATAGCAATAAATTTATGTATGTTTGGTGAAGTTTATCTTTAAAGTTAGCACCTATCAAAGTAACCTTAATTCATCATTACAGGCCTTTTTGAAGGCCGTGCCATCTCTCGCTAAGGGACAAGCAGGTACAGCAGCCCCCAAAAGAAATAAACCTTTTAAATGGCGTTTTAAGTTTATTATTCTTTGTTAATAAAACCATACTAATATTAGGTTATCTTACTCTGCCCCAGGGTCTCAGCAAAAGGGCCTCCCGTCGCCCTATTAATATTAATAAGGCGTTAATAATAAAGATAGAGAAGAATAACCTTAAAATCCCATTCAAAAGGTTTATTTATTTCGGCGGCCGCAATACCCGTTTTGACCACAGGAGGGCAGGTTTTTCCGTCCCCTAGCATTAACACCTAGCCCTTCTCGGCATGGCGACCTCCCGTCCGTCCAAATTGGCCATCCCCCAGTTCATTTGGAATCGACCTTCCTATTATGGCGGAATTCTTGTCCGTTGCTTTTAGTCATCC
>JALGBA010002682.1:0-13008 GCA_023970755.1 Azemiops feae | reverse complement strand
AAGTTTTCTTTGAAAGTAAACAGGCTTAATTAAAAGCTAAAGCTTTTCGGAATTGCCGGAACCTGCCAGAACAGATTTCCAACATTGTGACACGTGACACGCCTGAGGCAGTTAAAGAGAAAAAAAACACTTTCTGTTTCTTTATTTTCTTGCATTGCACTTGATTTCTGTGTCTTTAAGGGTACAGGGAAGGGATTGGGGGGTGTTTGTGTGCACGTGGAAGAGCTCAGAAGGGCAAACCAGCTAACTCAGGAGTCTACAGACTTAGCAACTTTAAGACCTGTGGACTTCAACTCCCAGAATTCCTCAACCAGCCATGAGGGCTGAGGAATCCTGGGAGGTGAAGTCCACAAGTCTTAAAAGTGCCAAGTTTGAAGACCCCTGAACTAGCTGGTAGTGGTGCATATTAATAAACATGGATAAATATATCATACATTTATCAGTGCAAAGGAAAAGTAATTCAGTAAAGGAACATAAGAGCATAGCGCTAGGCATGCAAAGAGGCCCCCTCTGTGGTTATTTTGGCATAGCGGCCAGGAAAGGGACACAAAGACCATCTAGAGCACAGGGCTGCAAACGGGCATTCCTGTTCGAGTTATTTTGGGCATAGCGGCCTGACAGGACTACAAAGACCATCTATAGCACAGGGCATGAAAAGGGTGCCCTACTGTGATTATTTTATGTATAGCAGCCTGAAAGGGACTACAGCGACCATATATAACACAGGGCACGCAAAGACTGCGCTCTTGTGGTTGTTTTGGAATAGCAGCCACCCAAGGAAATAAACCTTACCCCAAAGAGGGCAAAAAAGTCAGGCTTTCCTAACATGTGTTGGTCACTGCGTTGGTCATTTTGGGACAAAGTCATCAGAATGCGGCTAAACCTCAACCTAACTCTCCTCTAACTGCAAAATGGGTCAAAAGTCAGGCCGTAGTCTCTCCTTACCCAAAAGAGGGCAAAAAAGTCAGGCTTTCCCAAGACATGAAAGACTATGTTTGTTATTTCGGGGGGCAAAGTCATCAGAATGCAGCCTTACGTCGACCTAACTGTTTCCTAACCGCAAAGTGGGTCAAAAGTCAGCCGTAGTCTCTCCTTACCCATAGAGGGCAAAAATGTCAGGCTTTCCTAAGGTATGAAAGACTATGTTGGTTATTTGGGGGGCAAAGTCATCAGAATGACTTTATTATTATTATTACATTATTAGAAGCCTTGATATTAATAATAATAGAGCAAGGGAGGCCCAAGGGCGCAGACAGGAAACAGAAGAAGGATAAAACTGCTTCAAAAACACTTAACCGAAGTAAAAAGGTCCTATGATGCCTAAGTTGCTAATGCTATGGACAGAAAGCGTGCCACCTCCAGTGGACCAAGGCACAGAGAAAGCAGCCACACAAGGAAATAAACCTTACCCAAAGAGCAAACAGTCAGGGCTTTCCTAACATATCACAAACTGTGTGGTCATTTCGGGGGCAAAGTCATCCAGAATGCAGCCTTACGTCGACCTAACTCTTTCCTAACCCCAAAATGGGTCAAAAGCCAGGCCGTAGTCTTTCTTTACCCAAAAGAGGGCAGAAAAGTCAGGCTTTCCCAAGATATGAAAGACTATTTTTGTTATTTTAGGGGCAAAGTCATCAGAATGCAGCCTTAGGTTCACCTTACTCTATTCTAACCCCAAAATGGGTCAAACCTAAGGCCCTATTCGTTCCTTACCCAAAAGAGGGCAAAAAAGTCCCTAAGGAGGCGGCTGGATGCCGGCAGGAGAGACTGATTGGGTCCAGCTGATTGGTGCTCCTGCCGGGAGCTGGAGGTGAACTGAAGAAAAGGGAGGGGGAGAGAGGAGAGGGTAAAAAAGAACGTGGTTTGGGTGGGGAAAGGGGAAAAAAGACACCAGGAAAGGTTTAATCGCTTTAAACAAATGTAATTAGTTTTACCCCCTTTAATTCAGTCTGTCTGTGGCTTTTACAAAGTTTTCTTTGTAAGTAAACAGGCTTAATTAAAAGCTAAAGCTTGTCGCAATTGCCGGAACATTCCAGAACAGATTTCCAACATTGTGACACGTGACACGCCTGAGGCAGTTAAAGAGAAAAAAAACACTTTCTGTTTCTTTATTTTCTTGCATTGCACTTGATTTCTGTGTCTTTAAGGGTACAGGGAAGGGATTGGGGGGTGTTTGTGTGCACGTGTAAGAGCTCAGAAGGGCAAACCAGCTAACTCAGGAGTCTACAGACTTAGCAACTAAGACCTGTGGGACTTCAACTCACAGAATTCCTCAACCAAGCCATGAGGGCGGAGGAATCCTGGGAGTGACGTCCACAAGTCTTAAAAGTGCCAGGTTTGAAGACCCTGTGACTAGCTGGTAGTGGTGCATATTAATAAAACATGGATAAATTCCATTCCTAATTTATCAAGTGCAAAGGAAAAGTAATCGTAAAGGAACAAAAGAGCAAGCTGAGGGCATGCCAAAGAGTGCCTTCCTGTGGTTATTTTGGCCATAGCGGCCTGACAGGGACTACAAAGACCATCTATAGCACAGGGCATGAAAAGGGTGCCCTACTGTGATTATTTTATGTATAGCAGCCTGAAAGGGACTACAGCGACCATATATAACACAGGGCACACAAAGACTGCGCTCCTGTGGTTGTTTTGGAATAGCAGCCACCCAAGGAAATAAACCTTACCCCAAAGAGGGCAAAAAAGTCAGGCTTTCCTAACATGTGTTGGTCACTGCATTGGTCATTTTGGGACAAAATCATCAGAATGCGGCTAAACCTCGACCTAACTCTCCTCTAACTGCAAAATGGGTCAAAAGTCAGGCCGTAGTCTCTCCTTACCCAAAAGAGGGCAAAAAAGTCAGGCTTTCCCAAGACATGAAAGACTATGTTTGTTATTTCGGGGGCAAAGTCATCAAAATCAGCCTTACGTCGGACCTAACTGTTCCTAACCGCCCAAAGTGGTGTACAAAAGTCAGGCCGTTAGTCTTCTCCTTACCCATAGAGGGCAAAAAATGTCAGGCTTTCTAAGGTATGAAAGAAGGTTGGTTATTTGGGGGGCAAAGTCATCAGAATGACTTTATTATTATTATTACATTATTAGAAGCCTTGATATTAATCATAATAGAGCAACTCGAGGCCCAAGGGCTGCAGAACGGGCACAGAAGAAGGAAACCTGCTTCAAAACACTTAAACCGAGTTAAAAAGGCCTATGATGGCCTAAGTGCTAATGATATGGGACAGAAAGCAGTGCCCTCCAGTGGACAAGGCAGGAATAGCAGCCACACAAGGAAATAAACCTTACCCCAAAGAGGGCCAAAAAGTCAGGCTTTCCTAACATATCACAAACTGTGTTGGTCATTTTGGGGGCAAAGTCATCAGAATGCAGCCTTACGTCGACCTAACTCTTTTCTAACCCCAAAATGGGTCAAAAGTCAGGCCGTAGTCTTTCTTTACCCAAAAGAGGGCAGAAAAGTCAGGCTTTCACAAGATATGAAAGAGTATTTTTGTTATTTTAGGGTGTAAAGTCATCCGAATGCAGCCTTAGGTTCACCTACTACTATTCTAAACCCCAAATGGCGTCAAACCTAAGGGCCATATTTCTTTACCTTACCAAAGAGGGCAAAAAAGTCCCTTAAGGAGGCGGCTGGATGCCGGCAGGAGAGATGATTGGGCTCCAGCTGATGGTGCTCCTGACGGGAGCTGGAGGTGAACTGAAGAAAAGGGAGGGGGAGAGAGGAGAGCGTAAAAAAGAACGTTGGTTTGGGTGGGGAAAGGGGGAAAGACACCAGGAAAAGGTTTAATCGCTTTAAATACAAATGTAATTAGTTTACCCCCTGTAAATTCAGGTCTGTCTGAGGCTTGTACAACAGTTTTCTTTGAAAGTAAACAGGCTTAATTAAAAGCTAAAGCTTGTCGCAATGCCGGAAAACCGTCCAGAAAACAGATTTCCCCAACATTGTGACCGTGACACGCCTGATGCAGTTAAAGAGAAAAAAAACAGACTTTTATGTTCTTTATTTTCTTGCATTGCACTTGATTTCTGTGTCTTTAAGGGTACAGGGAAGGGATTGGGGGGTGTTTGTGTGCACGTGGAAGAGCTCAGAAGGGCAAACCAGCTAACTCAGGAGTCTACAGACTTAGCAACTTTAAGACCTGTGGACTTCAACTCCCAGAATTCCTCAACCAGCCATGAGGGCTGAGGAATCCTGGGAGGTGAAGTCCACAAGTCTGAAAAGTGCCAAGTTTGAAGACCCCTGAACTAGCTGGTAGTGGTGCATATTAAAAAACATGGATAAATTTATCATACATTTATCAGTGCAAAGGAAAAGTAATTCAGTAAAGGAAACAAAAGAGCATAGCATGAGGGCATGCAAAGAGTGCCCTCCTGTGGTTATTTTGGCCATAGCGGCCAGAAAGGGACTACAAAGACCATCTATAGCACAGGGCTTGCAAACGGTGCCTTCCTGTGGTTATTTTGGCCATAGCGGCCTGACGGGGACTACAAAGACCATCTATAGCACAGGGCATGAAAAGGGTGCCCTACTGTGGTTATTTTATGTATAGCAGCCTGAAAGGGACTACAGCGCCCATATATAACACCGGGCACGCAAAGACTGCGCTCCTGTGGTTGTTTTGGAATAGCAGCCACCCAAGGAAATAAACCTTACCCCAAAGAGGGCAAAAAAACGTCACAGCTTCCTAACATCGTGTTGGTCACGCGTTGGTCATTTTGGGACAATAGTCATTTTTTCCCCCCAGAAAAAAAAAAGGCGGCCCTACTAAACCTCGACAACTCTCCTATAACAGCAACAGGGTCAAAAGTCAGGCCGTAGTCTCTCCTTACCCAAAAGAGGGCAAAAAAGTCAGGCTTTCCCAAGACGTGAAAGACTATGTTTGTTATTTGGGGGGGCAAAGTCATCAGAATGCAGCCTTACGTCGACCTAACTGTTTCCTAACCGCAAAGGGGGTCAAAAGTCAGGCCGTAGTCTCTCCTTACACATAGAGGGCAAAAATGTCAGGCTTTCCTAAGGTATGAAAGACTATGTTGGTTATTTGGGGGGCAAAGTCATCAGAATGACTTTATTATTATTATTACATTATTAGAAGCCTTGATATTAATCATAATAGAGCAACGGGAGGCCCAAGGGCTGCAGAACAGGCACAGAAGAAGGAAACCTGCTTCAAAACACTTAAACCGAGTTAAAAAGGCCTATGATGGCCTAAGTGCTAATGCTATGGAACAGAAAGCAGTGCCCTACAGTGGACAAGGCAGGAATAGCAGCCACACAGGAAATAAAACCTACCCCAAAGAGGGCAAAAACAGTAGGCTTTCCTTAACATATCACAAACTGTGTTGGTCATTTTCGGGGGAAAAGTCATCAGAATTGCAGCATTACGTCGACCCTAACCCAGGTTTTTAACCCCAAAATGGTCAAAAGTCAGGCGTAGTCTTCCTTACCAAAAAGAGGGCAGAAAAGTCAGGCTTTCCAAAGATATGAAAGACTATTTTTGTTATTTTAGGGGTAAAGTCATCAGAATGCAGCCTTAGGTTCACCTTACTCTATTCTAACCCCAAAATGGGTCAAACCTAAGGCCCTATTCTTTCCTTACCCAAAAGAGGGCAAAAAAGTCCCTAAGGAGGCGGCTGGATGCCGGCAGGAGAGACTGATTGGGTCCAGCTGATTGGTGCTCCTGCCGGGAGCTGGAGGTGAACTGAAGAAAAGGGAGGGGGAGAGAGGAGAGGGTAAAAAAGAACGTGGGTTGGGTGGGGAAAGGGGGAAAAAGACACCAGGAAAGGTTTAATCGCTTTAAACAAATGTAATTAGTTTTACCCCCTTTAATTCAGGCTGTCTGGCTTTTCACAAAGTTTCTTTGGAAGTAAAACAGGCTTAATATAAAAGCTAAAGCTTTGTCGCAATTACGGCGAAACCTTCCAGAACAGATTCCAACATTGTGACACGGACAACTCCAACACAGCCTGAGGCAGTTAAAGAGAAAAACAACAGACTTTTCTTTCTTAGTTTCTTGCATGCACTTGATCTGGTCTTTAAGGTACAGGTCATGGATTGGGGGGGATTGTGTCACGTGCTAGCGTGCACGTGGAGAGATCAGAAGGGCAAACCAGCAACTCAGGAGTCTACAGACTTAGCAACTTTAGACATGTGGACTCTCAACTCCCAGAAATCCTCAACCAGCCATGAGGGCTGAGGAAGCCTGGGAGTTGAAGTCAACAAGTCTTAAAAGTGCCAGGTTTGAAGACCCCTGAACTAGCTGGTAGTGGTGCATATTAATAAACATGGATAAATTCATCATACATTTATCAGTGCAAAGGAAAAGTAATTCAGTAAAGGAACAAAAGAGCATAGCCTGAGGGCATGCAAAGAGTGCCCTCCTGTGGTTATTTTGGCCATAGCGGCCAGAAAGGGACTACAAAGACCATCTATAGCACAGGGCATGCAAACGGTGCCTTCCTGTGGTTATTTTGGCCATAGCGGCCTGACAGGGACTACAAAGACCATCTATAGCACAGGGCATGAAAAGGGTGCCCTACTGTGATTATTTTATGTATAGCAGCCTGAAAGGGACTACAGCGACCATATATAACACAGGGCACACAAAGACTGCGCTCCTGTGGTTGTTTTGGAATAGCAGCCACCCAAGGAAATAAACCTTACCCCAAAGAGGGCAAAAAAGTCAGGCTTTCCTAACATGTGTTGGTCACTGCGTTGGTCATTTTGGGACAAAGTCATCAGAATGCGGCTAAACCTCGACCTAACTCTCCTCTAACTGCAAAATGGGTCAAAAGTCAGGCCGTAGTCTTCACTATACGCAAATGAGGGCAAAAAAGTCAGGCTTTCCCCCAAGAGATGACAGACTATGTTTGTTCATTTGGGGGGCAAAGTCATCATATGCAGCCTTACGTCGACCCCCCCCCTAACTTTCCTAACCGCAAATGGTCAAAGTCGGCCGTAGTTCTCTCCTTACCCATAATAGGGCCAAAATGTCAGGCTTTCCCTAGGTATGAAAAGATATGTTGGTTATTTGGGGGCAAAGTCATCAGAATGACTATTTATTTATTTTATTAATTATTAGAAGCCTTGAATTAATCATAAGTAGACACGGAGGCCAAGGGGCTGTAGACAGGCCAGAAGAGGAACCTGCTTCAAAACACTTAAACCGAGTAAAAAAAGGCCTATGATGGCCTACGTGCTAATGCTATGGGACAGAAAGCAGTGCCCTCCAGTGGACAAGGCAGGAATAGCAGCCACACAAGGAAATAAACCTTACCCCAAAGAGGGCAAAACAGTCAGGCTTTCCTAACATATCACAAACTGTGTTGGTCATTTTGGGGGCAAAGTCATCAGAGTGCAGCCTTACGTCGACCTAACTCTTTTCTAACCCCAAAATGGGTCAAAAGTCAGGCCGTAGTCTTTCTTTACCCAAAAGAGGGTAGAAAAGTCAGGCTTTCCCAAGATATGAAAGACTATTTTTGTTATTTTAGGGGTAAAGTCATCAGAATGCAGCCTTAGGTTCACCTTACTCTATTCTAACCCCAAAATGGGTCAAACCTAAGGCCCTATTCCTTCCTTACCCAAAAGAGGGCAAAAAAGTCCCTAAGGAGGCGGCTGGATGCCGGCAGGAGAGACTGATTGGGTCCAGCTGATTGGTGCTCCTGCCGGGAGCTGGAGGTGAACTGAAGAAAAGGGAGGGGGAGAGAGGAGAGGGTAAAAAATAACGTGGTTTGGGTGGGGAAAGGGGAAAAAAGACACCAGGAAAGGTTTAATCGCTTTAAACAAATGTAATTAGTTTTACCCCCTTTAATTCAGTCTGCCTGTGGCTTTTACAAAGTTTTCTTTGAAAGTAAACAGGCTTAATTAAAAGCTAAAGCTTTTCGGAATTGCCGGAACCTTCCAGAACAGATTTCCAACATTGTGACACGTGACACGCCTGAGGCAGTTAAAGAGAAAAAAAACACTTTCTGCTTCTTTATTTTCTTGCATTGCACTTGATTTCTGTGTCTTTAAGGGTACAGGGAAGGGATTGGGGGGTGTTTGTGTGCACGTGGAAGAGCTCAGAAGGGCAAACCAGCTAACTCAGGAGTCTACAGACTTAGCAACTTTTAGACCTGTGGACTTCAACTCCCAGAATTCCTCAACCAGCCATGAGGGCTGAGGAATCTGGGAGTTGAAGTCCACAAGTCTTAAAAGTGCCAAGTTTGAAGACCCTTGAACTAGCTGGTAGTGGTGCATATTAATAAACATGGATAAATTCATCATACATTTATCAGTGCAAAGGAAAAGTAATTCAGTAAAGGAACAAAAGAGCATAGCCTGAGGGCATGCAAAGAGTGCCCTCTGGGGTTATTTTGGCCATAGCGCCAGAAAGGGATACAAAGACCATCTATAGCACAGGGCTGCAAACGGTGCCTCCTGTGGTTATTTTTTGCCAGAGCGGCGACAGGGACTACACGCCCATCTATAGCACAGGGCATGTAAAGAGAGATAACCTGTGGTTATTTGGGCATAAGCGCGCCCTGACAGGGACTACAAAGACCATCTATAGCACAGGGCTGAAAAGGGTGCCCCTACTGTGATTATATTTATGTATAGCAGCCTGAAAGGGACTGCAGCGACCATATATAACACAGGGCACGCAAAGACTGCGCTCCTGTGGTTGTTTTGGAATAGCAGCCACCCAAGGAAATAAACCTTACCCCAAAGAGGGCAAAAAGTCAGGCTTTCCTAAAATGTGTTGGTCACTGCGTTGGTCATTTTGGGGACAAAGTCATCAGAATGCGGCATTACCTCGACCTAACTCTCCTCTAACCGCAAAATGGGTCAAAAGTCAGGCCGTAGTCTCTCCTTACCCAAAAGAGGGCAAAAAATCAGGCTTTCCCAAGACATGAAAGACTATGTTTTTTATTTGGGGGGGGGGCAAAGTCATCAGAATGCAGCCTTACGTCGACCTAACTGTTTCCTAACCGCAAAGTGGGTCAAAAGTCAGGCCGTAGTCTCTCCTTACCCATAGAGGGCAAAAATGTCAGGCTTTCCTAAGGTATGAAAGACTATGTTGGTTATTTGGGGGGCAAAGTCATCAGAATGACTTTTTTATTATTATTATTACATTATTAGAAGCCTTGATATTAATCATAATAGAGCAACGGGAGGCCCAAGGGCTGCAGAACAGGCACAGAAGAAGGAAACCTGCTTCAAAACACTTAAACCGAGTTAAAAAGGGCTATGATGGCCTAAGTGCTAATGCTATGGGACAGAAAGCAGTGCCCTCCAGTGGACAAGGCAGGAATAGCAGCCACACAAGGAAATAAACCTTACCCCAAAAAGGGCAAAACAGTCAGGCTTTCCTAACATATCACAAACTGTGTTGGTCATTTTGGGGGCAAAGTCATCAGAATGCAGCCTTACGTCGACCTAACTCTTTTCTAACCCCAAAATGGGTCAAAAGTCAGGCCGTAGTCTTTCTTTACCCAAAAGAGGGCAGAAAAGTCAGGCTTTCCCAAGATATGAAAGACTATTTTTGTTATTTTAGGGGTAAAGTCATCAGAATGCAGCCTTAGGTTCACCTTACTCTATTCTAACCCCAAAATGGGTCAAACCTAAGGCCCTATTCTTTCCTTACCCAAAAGAGGGCAAAAAAGTCCCTAAGGAGGCGGCTGGATGCCGGCAGGAGAGACTGATTGGGTCCAGCTGATTGGTGCTCCTGCCGGGAGCTGGAGGTGAACTGAAGAAAAGGGAGGGGGAGAGAGGAGAGGGTAAAAAAGAACGTGGTTTGGGTGGGGAAAGGGGAAAAAAGACACCAGGAAAGGTTTAATCGCTCTAAACAAATGTAATTAGTTTTACCCCCTTTAATTCAGTCTGTCTGTGGCTTTTACAAAGTTTTCTTTGAAAGTAAACAGGGCGTAATTAAAAGCTAAAGCTTTGCGGGAATATGCCGGAACCTTCCAGAAACAGATTTCCAAACCTTGTGACACGTGGGACACGCCTAAGGCAGCATTAAAGAGGAAAAAAAACAGGTCTTTCTGTTTCTTTATTTTCTTGCTTTGACTTTGATTTCTGTGTCTTTAAGGGTACAGGGCAGGGATTGGGGGGGGTTTGTGTTTTTTTTTTTTTTTTTTTTTGGGGGGGGGGGGCCAAAAAAACAACGTGGAAGAGCTCAGAAGGGCAAACCAGCTAACTCAGAGTTACAGACTTAAGCAAACTTTAAGAACCCTCTGGACTTCAACTCCCGAATGCCTCAACAAGCCTGAGGGCTGAGGAATCCTGGGAGTTGAAGTCCACCAAGTCTTAAAAGTGCCAAGTGAAGACCCCTGTACTAGCTGGTAGTGGTGCATATTAATAAACATGGATAAATTCATCATACATTTATCAGTGCAAAGGAAAAGTAATTCAGTAAAGGAACAAAGGAGCATTGCCTGAGGGCATGCAAAGAGTGCCCTCCTGTGGTTATTTTGGCCATAGCGGCCAGAAAGGGACTACAAAGACCATCTATAGCACAGGGCTTGCAAACGTTGCCTTCCTGTGGTTATTTTGGCCATAGCGGCCTGACAGGGACTACAAAGACCATCTATAGCACAGGGCATGTAAAGAGAGCCTACCTGTGGTTATTTTGGGCATAGCAGCCTGACAGGACTACAAAGACCATCTATAGCACAGGACATGAAAAGGGTGCCCTACTGTGATTATTTTATGTATAGCAGCCTGAAAGGGACTACAGCGACCATATATAACACAGGGCACGCAAAGACTGCGCTCCTGTGGTTGTTTTGGAATTGCAGCCACCCAAGGAAATAAACCTTACCCCAAAGAGGGCAAAAAAGTCAGGCTTTCCTAACATGTGTTGGTCACTGCGTTGGTCCTTTTGGGACAAAGTCATCAGAATGCGGCTAAACCTCGACCTTAACTATCCTCTAACTGCAAAAAATTGGGTTCAAAAGTCAGGCCGTAGTCTCTCTTACCAAAAGAGGGCAAAAAAGTCAGGGCTTTCCAAGACATGAAAGACGATGTTTGTTATATTTGGGGGGGCAAAGTCATCAGAATGCAGCCTTACGACGACCTACACTGTTGCCTACGCAAAGTGGGTCAAAAGCCAGGCCGTAGTCTCTCCTTACCCATAGAGGCAAAAAATGCTCAGGCTTTCCTAAGGTATGAAAGACTATGTTGGTTAATTGGGGGGCAAATTCATCAGAATGACTTTATTATTATTATTCCATTATTAGAAGCCTTGATATTAATCATAATAGAGCAACGGGAGGCCCAAGGGCTGCAGAACAGGCACAGAAGAAGGAAACCTGCTTCAAAACACTTAAACCGAGTTAAAAAGGCCTATGATGGCCTAAGTGCTAATGCTATGGGACAGAAAGCAGTGCCCTCCAGTGGACAAGGCAGGAATAGCAGCCACACAAGGAAATAAACCTTACCCCAAAGAGGGCAAAACAGTCAGGCTTTCCTAACATATCACAAACTGTGTTGGTCATCTTGGGGGCAAAGTCATCAGCATGCTGCCTTACGTCGACCTAACTCTTTTCTAACCCCAAAATGGGTCAAAAGTCAGGCCGTAGTCTTTCTTTACCCAAAAGAGGGCAGAAAAGTCAGGCTTTCCCAAGATATGAAAGACTATTTTTGTTATTTTAGGGGTAAAGTCATCAGAATGCAGCCTTAGGTTCACCTTACTCTATTCTAACTCCAAAATGGGTCAAACCTAAGGCCCTATTCTTTCCTTAACCAAAAAGAGGGAAAAAAAGTCCCTAGGGGCGGCTGGATGCCGGCAGGAGAGGCTGATTGGGTCCAGCTGATTGGTGCTCCTGCCGGGAGCTGGAGGTGAACTGAAGAAAAGGGAGGGGGAGAGAGGAGAGGGTATAAAAGAACGTGGTTTGGGTGGGGAAAGGGAAAAAAGACACCAGGAAAGGTTTAAACGCTTTAAACAAATGTAATTAGTTTTACCCCCTTTAATTCAGTCTGTCTGTGGCTTTTACAAAGTTTTCTTTGAAAGTAAAGAGGCTTAATTAAAAGCTAAAGCTTTTCGCAATTGCCGGAACCTTCCAGAACCTTCCAGAACAGATTTGCAACATTGTGACACGTGACACGCCTGAGGCAGTTAAAGAGAAAAAAAATGGAGTTTCTGTTTCTTTATTTTCTTGCATTGCACTTGATTTCTGTGTCTTTAAGGTAAAGGGAAGGGAATTGGGGGGTGTTTGTGTGCACGTGGAAGGCTCCGCAAGGCAAACAAGCTAAATCAGGGAGTTACAGGACTTAGCAACTTTAAGACTGTGGACTTCAAATCCCAGAATTCCTCAACCAGCCATGAGGGCTGAGAATCCTGGGAGTGGAAGTCCACAAGTCTTAAAAAGTGCCAAGTTGAAGATCCTGAACTAAGCTGGTAGTGGTGCCATATAATAAAAATGGATAAAATTCATCATACATTTATCAGTGCAAAAGGAAAAAGGTAATTCGTATAAGGAACAAAAGAGCATAGCACTGAGGGCAGCAAAGAGTGCCCTACTGTGTAATTTTGGCCAAGCTGCAGAAAGGAACTACAAAGACATACTATAGCACAGGGCGCAAACGGTGCCTTCAGGTGGGTTAATTTTGGCCATAGCGGCCTGGACAGGGGACTACAAAGACCATCTATAGCACAGGCATGAAAAGGGTGCCCTACTGTGGTTATTTTATGTATAGCAGCCTGAAAGGGACTACAGCGACCATATATAACACAGGGCGTGCAAAGACTGCGCTCCTGTGGTTGTTTTGGAATAGCAGCCACCCAAGGAAATAAACCTTACCCCAAAGAGGGCAAAAAAGTCAGGCTTTCCTAAAATGTGTTGGTCACTGCGTTGGTCATTTTGGGGACAAAGTAATCAGAATGCGGCATTACCTCGACCTAACTCTCCTCTAACCGCAAAATGGGTCAAAAGTCAGGCCGTAGTCTCTCCTTACCCAAAAGAGGGCAAAAAAGTCAGGCTTTCCCAAGACATGAAAGGCTATGTTCGTTATTTGGGGGG
>JALGBA010002680.1:0-30068 GCA_023970755.1 Azemiops feae | reverse complement strand
TGGAACACTGGGTGTATTTTACCCAGGAACCTAGGCAGGTGTAGCCGCACGGCCGCCGGGTTTATGGCCTGAGCAACCCGGAAAGGCCCAAGGAACTTTGGCGCCAGTTTCCTGCAGGGGACCCGTAGCCGAAGGTACTTCATGGACAGGTAGACTAGGTCGCCCACCTGGAAGGGTTTCTGGGACCTCCGTTTTTTATCTGCCTGCGCCTTTGTGGTGTTCCCTGCCTTCACCAGGACCTCCTTCACCGCTCCCCAGACCCCCGTCACCCGTGCCATCCACTCTTTGGGTTGACAAGGCAAGGGTTCCCCTTGACTGTACTCAGGAATGGGGATGAATTCCCTGCCATGCACCACCCGAAAAGGGGTGAACCCGGTGCTACTATGCACCGCGTTATTATAGGCCACCTCCGCGAACGCTACCAAGTCCACCCAGTCCGTTTGTTGGTGGGATACATAGCTTCGCAGGAATCGCTCCACAGCGGCATTTGCTCGCTCCGCAGCTCCGTTGGTACTGGGATGGTACGCCGAGCTGAGCCCCTGGGACGAACCGATGAAGCGGACAAACCCGTGCCAAAAGCGCGCCATGAACTGTACCCCTCGGTCTGAAATGATCCGTCGGGGTACCCCGTGCAAACGGTAAATGTGTGTTACGAACAGTCTGGCCAGCCTCCGAGCCGACAGCAACCCCTTACACGGAATGAAGTGTGCCTGCTTGGAGAACAGGTCCACCACAGTCCAAAGCACCGTGTAACCCCGGCTTTCCGGCAACTCAACGATGAAATCCATCGCGATGTCTTCCCAGGGTCTAGTGGGGTCCACCACCGGCTGCAACAACCCCGGTGGCTTCCCTGTCCGAGGCTTGGTAGTGGCACAGATGTGGCACCCCCGAACATAGGCCTCTATGTCCACCTTCATCCCGGGCCACCAGAATTGGCGCCTTGCCAAATGTAGGGTCTTGAGGAACCCAAAGTGCCCTGCCTGCTTCGTGTCATGGCAGCGTCGAAGCACTGCCTGCCTCAGTGTCTGTGGGATGTAGAGCTTATCGCCACGCCAGGTCAGACCGTCCCGTGTTGTCAGCAGGCCTGGATTGTTCCGTAACCAGGGGTCATCTTGGAGCCCCATCCTCAGCTCCTGTTCTAGGTCACTAGCCGCCGTCCGAGGGACCACCCGTGCCACAGCCTGGCGGTAGGGGGGCATGATCGCCTGCACTACCTCCTCCCGCTTGCTATTGTATTGGGGCAACCGTGACAAGGCGTCAGCCAGGAACTTCCTCCCCCCCGGTACGTACTTGAGCTGGAACCGAAACCGCCGAAAGTACTGCGCCCATCGGACGTGTTTAGGGGACAGACGTCTTGGGGTTTGCAGTACCTCCAGGTTCTTGTGGTCGGTCCAGACCTCAAATGGTTCTTTAGCCCCTTCCAGGAGGTGCCGCCACGTGGAAAGCGCCCACCGCACCGCAAACGCCTCCTTCTCCCAGATGGCCCATGCCCGTTCAGTCTCCGTTAGCTTCCGGGAGGTATAGGCGCAGGGTTGCAGGACTCCCTGGCTGTTCCTCTGGAGCAACACTGCCCCTACTGCAACGTCACTGGCGTCCGCCTGTATCACGAATGCCTTGTCGGGGTCCGGGTGGAGCAAGACAGGCTCCCGCGCGAATAGGGCTTTCAGGGCTTCGAAGGACTTCTGGCACTCCATCGCCCACGCCAACGCCTGCTCGGGACGTGGCTTTGTTGCGGCGTGTTGGGTGCACAGCAGGTCCGTCAAGGGCAGCGCCACTGCAGCAAACGAGGGGATGAACTGCCTGTAGAAATTGGCAAACCCCAGGAAGCTCTGCAGCTAGCGGCGGGTTTTTGGCGCCTGCCACTCCAGAACACTCGTCACCTTACCGGGGTCCATCTCTACTCCCGCCCCTGAGATCCGGTACCCCAGGTAGTCCAGTCGGGATTGATGGAACTCGCATTTGGACAGTTTCACATACAACCGGGCCCGCAACAGCTTCTCCAGTACCTGCCGTACCAACCTGACGTGGTCCTCCATGGTGGTGGTATAGATGAGGATGTCATCGAGATACACCAGCACCCCGCGGTACAGGTGTTCATGCAACACTTCATTAATAAGTTGCATGAAGACCGCGGGGGCTCCTTGTAACTCGAATGGCATCACCCGAAACTGGTAGCTGCCAAGCGGGCAGTTGAAGGCTGTCTTCCATTCGTCGCCCTGCTTGACCCGGACCCGGTAGTATGCCTCCCGCAGGTCCAGCCTGGTGAATATCGCACCCCGTGCCAGATGAGCTAGGAGGTCCTTCATCAAGGGGAGGGGGTACATGTGTTCAACACACACCGCGTTTATGCCCCGGAAGTCCACACTCAGCCGAAGGGACCCGTCCTTCTTCTCCTTGAACACGGTTCTGGTTCCGGTTGCAGCGCCAGCGGTCGTGCAAAGAGTATGTGCTCTTTGCCGACCGGTTTCCCCCCGCCGGTAGACCCTGGACAGGGTCGAAAGTCGCCCTGGAGAGGCGACCACCGTGGAGGAGGACACTTGCTGATCGCGGAGGGAGCCGGAGCTCCCTCTGCGATCTGAGAAATCACCTTTGGGCCGACGGGGAAAAGATCGGCCAGTAACATGGCCGATCACTTAGCTGCTCCAGCCGAAAGTCACAGCAACATCTAAGCAAAAAGAACCACCGTGGAAGATCCGGGTGAGACCTTTCCTTCCCTCTTGATAACCTATCTACCTCCCTGTGAAAAGCTTTTAGAAACTATTTCCCTACCTTGAGAAAGCAACGTTCGGATACTCGGGAAAACGGGCTTTAAAAAAATAATTAATTTTTATTGTCTATTTGAGCTGTTGGAATTCGGGGATCCTGGAAAAAAAAATCCTTACTGTGACTCTCTCTCTCTGCTTGCTTGTTTTTAGCTTAAGTGGAAACCCTTAGGGAGGGGGGTGGAGTGTTTTTCTTCCTCCCCCCCTTCTGAACATTATTGTCTACTTTGAAAAAAATCCTTCGGTTCTCTGGGCAGATTCATGTGGATTGCATGGTTACAATGTATCTTTGAACTTGGCGTGAAGCCCAGACAGCTCTATTGTAACAAAGTAACCATTTTCAGCTGAACTTTCACTCCCTGAACTTGGCGTGACGCCCAGACATTTGTATATCTTTTGGAACTTGCTCAATTTTCTACTTGTAGTTCGTTTGACTTTATAATACAAAATATAGTTTCCAGAAAAATGGATTTTCTTTCGCTTTAGGATTACAATATAATAATTGACTTCTAAGGCATCCTCTTCTATTATCACTTTGGATTATAAATTAGATATTCACAATACTGACTGGGACTTTTGCTGTCTTTATCTTTCTGCTGGCCTTGATTACTTGTTTTTTCCTATTTCTGTTTGGATCTTATATTTTATAATATTGCAATCTATCTTTTAAGCTGAACTTTCACTAAAAAAATGAAGAATGGAATCCCACCCACAGCTTAACTATGGACTTATACTAGAAAATTTTTTGGAAATGAAAGAGGAACTAAAAGAGCATTTTAGAATGCTCAGGAAAGAGGATGTTCCAGAGTTAAAAATTGAATCTCAAATTTTGACTGATCATGACACACAACCAGATTTACAACTTAACGAGATGGAGGAAATATATTTACAATCTATTGAAGAGGAAGATGCTACACCTTATATGCAAATGATGGAGATTTCTGATGACCAAAGGCAGAATTCAACTAAAACATCTATAATCTTAAAAGCAACAGGAATGGACTTTCAAATACGAGACATTAAAAATGGTGACAATATGAACAAACAACGAATAATCACCATACTGATTAAGACTGATTACATAGTGCAGACAACACTGGAAAAAAGAGAAGAAGACTACGATTGGACTCAATTGTGGAAAAATGTGTATAGCCAAACACTAAGATGGGAGGAGCTAGAGGCCCTATTGTGGAAACCTGCTTGGCACAAAAAGAAAGGTAGAATTAGGTTTAAAAATGAGAGTTAAAACTTTATCTGACGGGTAAAAATGGCTTTTAGAGACTTTGACTGAGCTAATATTTTTGAGATTTCTAAGGTCTAAGATTTTGGTCTGAGTTAATATTGATGTAAATTATTGATTTGATTATGGTCTGGAATGGCAATATGGAAAATTGGAAAATTTAAAATTAAAGGAGTTGGACTGAGATTGGTGAAATATTACTGATATTTTTACTTACAATGATTGAATGTTAACTAGAAATGTATTAAGTGGACTAAACTAAAACAATTGAGGAACTTTTAGAGATTTGGATTGATTTATAAAAAAAATTGATAAGAGTACAGGAAATAGAATACAGTTGAGAAATATTTATATATATATATATATATATATATATATATATAATAGTTATACTATATGTCTATTTTAGAAATAATTATTGTTTTATTATTTTAGGCTAAAATGTAAAATGGTTTTAAAATACTTAAAGTCATGTTCATTTATAAAATAAGTATATGAAATAGAATAGAATAAGAGATAGAATTTAATTGAGAAGTATAAATTGAATAATTGGAATAATATGTATATGTTAGAAACAATTTATATTATATGGATACCCGAATTGTATACTATATGTTTATGTAAGGCCAAATTGGAATATGTTAATTGTAAGTTAGTTAAGCCTGAAAACGGGTGGAAATATTATTGATATTTTTTTTTTGTTTTTTTTTCTTGATTGATAAAATAGAGAGGGAAACTTTAAAGAAGTAATTTAAATTGTTTATGTATGATTATATTTTTTACTTTGTTCCATGGAGTGCCCTATCTCCACGATGAGTCTTAAGCACTTGGTTGTAAAACAAAAAAATTCAATAAAACTTGTTATAAAAAATAAAATAAAAAAATAAGTTGCATGAAGACCGCGGGGGCTCCTTGTAACTCGAATGGCATCACCCGAAACTGGTAGCTGCCAAGCGGGCAGTTGAAGGCTGTCTTCCATTCGTCACCCTGCTTGACCCGGACCCGGTAGTATGCTTCCCGCAGGTCCACCCTGGTGAATATCGCACCCCGTGCCAGATGAGCTAGGAGGTCCTTCATCAAGGGGAGGGGGTACATGTGTTCGACACACACCGTGTTTATGCCCCGGAAGTCCACACACAGCCGAAGGGACCCGTCCTTCTTCTCCTTGAACAGGACCGGCGCCGCTATCCGTGAGCAGGCAGGCTGGATGAAACCCCTGGCTAGGTTGTGGTCAATGTACCGACGCAACTCCTCCAACTCCCTGGGTGTCATAGCGTACATGCGGGGCTTGGGCAGTTTTGCCCCTGGCACCAGGTCAATGACACAGTCTGTCGACCGGTGGAGCGGCAGCGTCTCACATTCCCGTTCGCCAAAGACCTCAGTGAGGTCAGCGTAGACAGGCGGAAAGCCGGTCTCAGGGCCTGGGTCGCTTTGGGCCGCCTTCGCCCCTCCATTGTCCGTCACAGCGCCCTTGGGGTCCTGGGTTGGTGGCCGGGGACCAACACCCAGGCGTAGATGGCGGTACCCGCTCTCCCACCAGATCGTCGGACCCCATTTGTCAAGCCACGCAAGACCCAGGATCACTTCCTCGGTCATGGAGGGGACCACGATGAACCGAAGGATCTCCCAATGGCCTCCCATATCCATTCTTGTGGGCTCCGTTACGTGGATGGCCGGATCCCCCCAAGAGGGACCCGTCCACCTGCTCAAAACGGATTGGCTTCGCCAACCGCCTAACCTTAAGTCCGACGTTAGCTACCACGTTCTTGCTGATGAGGCAACGGGTGCACCCTGAGTTGATCAAGGCCTTATATACCCTCCTACTACCCGTTTGAGGACTCGTCAGGGTAATAGGGATGGCAAACGGGCATACTGGCTGACTCACCATGGGGTCGTCGGCGGAGTCCTCTGTGCTGTCATACTCCGCCGGCTGGAATCCGGTGGTGGCTCCTGCTCCCGCCGTGGTGACCGTCGGGGTTTGTCCCCATCCGGCTGCTGCATCACCTGCGACCGTTCCGTGGTCTTCTTGGGTGTGGGACCAGTGTTCCCGGGGGTCGCTGGGCTGCCACGTGGCACAGGAACCGGACACTCTGCCACCCGGTGGCCTGGTTGATTACACCGGAAACGGAATCCTGGCCGAGGGGACGGCCGTCGTCTCTGGGTCTCTCCCTTGCCCTCTGGGGTGCAAGTGGTTCCTCCCCCCTCTTCCGGCACTCCTGCAGCCCTGCATCCAGTTCTGCCACCACCCGGAACCACTCCCGAAGCCGGTTTGGAACACCCCGAACGATGCATGCCTGGCGTAACTCACGGTCCAGGCCCGCCCGAAAGTGATGAACCAGGAGACGCTCTGGCCAGGAACGAAGTCTCCCAGCCACCCATCGGAAGTCTTGGACGTACTCCCTGGCTGGCCGGCCTCGCTGCTTTAACACCAGCACCTCCGCCTCGGCCCGCTGGACCCGGGAAGGATCCTCGAACCGAGCCCGTAAAGCGTCCAGGAACAAGCCTGTGTCCACCAGCTCCCGTGTGTGGTCGCTATACAGGTCCGCCGCCCATGATGCGGCCTCGTTCCGCAGGCTCGCTGTTACCGCCGCCATCATCACCCATTGGGAGGTATAGAACTGGGCATAACGGTCCAGGTGGATGATGACGAGACTCAGGAACATGGCTAAGCTGTCCGGATGGCCGTCGAATGTCACCGGTATCGGTGGCGGTCCCCATGCTGACCCCAGAAACCACGGGGCCATAGGCGGCCCTGCTCCCCGTTGACCGTCACTGGCTGGGGCGGCCCGCCGGTCCCCAAGGCCAGCCGTCCGCCAGTCCGGAGCCCCGGATGACCCCGCCGTCCCCCTCCCGGGCGGCCCTCCAGGCTTCACCATTGGTCCACCCTCCCGACGTGGGCGTGACAGGGCTGGCGAGCCGCTCAGGACAGGAGCCCCTGCCTGAGAGGTGTCGCTCCCGGGAGGGCCTCGGAGCCGTGGACTAGCCAACCGGAAACGGGCTGGCTCTGCTGGGACCGGCTGCGTCCCGGCGCTGGACCAAGGTATCGACCCATGGCCGGTCTCCATGCGTGTCCAGGGGGAAGGCTCCAGGCACCCCACCTCGCCGCAACGGTCCCGCAGGATGTCCATCGTCCGGCTTCCAGGTGCCGTGGAATAACTCCATTCCTCCTCACTGTCTTCCGTCCACTGCCTCTCCCTCCAGCCAGTCAGAGGACCCCCGGCACCCGAGGTAGGCACTTGGCCGGGGTCCGAGCGCTGAAGAGCAGGACTCAGCCACCAGTCCCCCGATGACGCCGGGACCCCTGGCTGCTGGGACTCACCTGTGGGGCCCGCCCCTTGGGCCTCACTACCGGCTGGGCGTCCCCGGCCTCCTCTGCAGGCACTGGCACCGTGTCACTGACTGGCTCAGCCGCCTCCTCCACCGGGGCAACCCCTTGCGTTCCCTCCGCCATTCCCTTCTCGGCACCAAAGGAACTGGAAAAGGATGAACAGGTTAGTGAGCGCTGACTTACTGTCAGGACGTCCTCCTCGGTGCTCCAAGAAAAGAAAAGAGCCAGCAGGCAGGTACGGATGACAAGCAAACGGTGTTTATTCCGTGCTGGAAAAAGTCAGCACTGGGAGTGAACTGCTCCCAGCGCTTTACATAGCGTTGCAACCCAGAGCCCCGCCCCCCAGCCGGCAGGCCAACATCTGGCGCGTTGCCTACATAGGTGGCCAGTCAGGCATTCATTTCCTCCCCCTCTGGACACGCAGCGGGCTGCCAGCTGGAGCAAGCCCCAGGTCTGTGTATCCTGTCGTTCTGCCTGTGATGCCAGGGTCCTGTGTGGCGAGTGAGGTCCTGCCCGCCCGGGAATGTCGGCCCCACAGGGCCCGACACAGGTATATGGTAAACAGGTACACCATATCCCCCACCCGGAATGGTTTTTGGGGAGCCCATTTCTTATCGGCCTGAGCCTTATAGGCCTCTGCTGCTTTATTTATTGCCCTTTTTACAGTCCCCCAGACCTCCCATATGCGGTCTATCCACTCCTGGGATTGGCAGGGGGAAAGGTCCGCATGAGGGCACTCGGGAATCGGGATAAAATCCGCCCCATGAACCACCCGGAAAGGGGAGAATTCGGTGCTACTGTGGACTGTGTTGTTATACGCCACTTCAGCAAACGGCAATAGGTCAACCCAGTCTGTCTGCTGGTATGAGACATAACACCGCAGGTACCATTCAACCATTGCATTGGCTCATTCAGCTGCCCCATTGGTGCTTGGGTGAAAGGCTGTCCCCTGGGACAATCCGATTAAGTGGACAAACTCCCTCCAGAAGTGTGCTGTGAATTGCACACACCCCCGGTCCGATATTATCCGCCGGGGCACGCCGTGCAGGTGGTACACCTGTGAGACGAACATCTTTGCTAATTTCCGGGCGGATGGCAACCCTTTGCATGGGATGAAATGGGCCTATTTAGAAAAGAGGTCAACCACTGTCCATATTACCGTGCACCCGTGGCTCTCTGGTAGTTCTACGATGAAGTCCATGGCTATGTCTTCCCACGGCCGTGATGGGTCTGCCACGTGCTGCAACAACCCAAGTGGCCTCCCTGTACGGGGCTTTGTGGTAGCACACACGGGGCAGTCCCGTACGTATGTCTCTATCTCCGCCTTCATCCGGGGCCACCAGAATTGGCGCTTCACCAAGTGCAGGGTTTTGAGGAACCCGAAGTGACCAGCCTGTTTGACATTGTGGCACTTCCGTAGTACCTTCGGTCTTAACGCATGCGGGACGTAGAGTCTGTTATCCTTCCACACCAACCCCTCCCTCTGAGTCAGGAGGGCCCGATGCTCCAGAAGCCAGGGGTCACTCTGGCCCACTCTTTGCAGCTTCTGGACCAAATCGTCTGCCAGTTTGCGTGCGGCCACCTGAGCAGCCGATTGTGTGAAGGGAGGCATAATGACCTGTACTACGTCCTCCCGTCAGCTGTTGTACTGGGGCATGCGTGACAGAGCGTCTGCCATGAAGTTCTTACACCCCGGCACATATTTCAGGCGAAAATGGAATCGTTGAAAATACTGTGCCCATCGCACTTGCTTCGGGGATAGGCGCTGCGGTGTCTGCAAGGCCTCAAGGTTCTTGTGGTCCGTCCAGACCTCAAACGGTTCTTTGAATCCCTCCAAGAAATGCCACCAGGTCGATAGCACCCACCGTATGGCAAATGCCTCCTTCTCCCATATCGCCCATGCCCGTTCCATTTCCGTCAGTTTACGGGAGGTGTACGCACAGGGCTGTAGCGTTCCTTGCCCATTCATTTGTAGCAGAACCGCCCCAACCGCAACGTCGCTAGCATCAGCCTGGACGATGAACGGCTGGTCAGGATTGGATTGGGGTGTTTCAAGATAGGCTCTCTTGCGAAGAGGGCCTTCAGGTCTTCAAAGGCTCTTTGGCAGGCTAACGTCCATGCCAGTGGCTGACCGGGGCGTGGTTTACCTGCCATGTGTTTAGTTCTGAGCAGGTTTGTCAAAGGCAGGGCCACCTTAGCGAATGAGGGGATGAACTGTCTATAGAAATTAGCGAACCCCAGGAAGCTCTGCAGCTGACGGCGGGTCCGTGGTGCCTGCCACTCTAGCACGGCCCTGACTTTGGCAGGGTCCATCTCCACACCTTCACCCAATATACGGTACCCCTGATAAGTCTAATCGGGTTTGGTGGAACTCACATTTGGACAGCTTTACATATAGGTGCGCCTTTAGTAGTTTTTCTAGCACCTGCCGGACTAGGTGAACGTGTTCCGCCATGTTGGTGGTATAGATCAGGATGTCATCCAGGTACACGAGAACCCCACGGTATAAATGCTCATGCAACACTTCATTAATCAGTTGCATAAACACCGCGGGGGCTCCCTGCAGCCCAAACGACATCACCCGAAACTGATAGCTCCCTAGCGGGCAATTAAACACTGTCTTCCATTCATCCCCCCATTTCACACGGACCCTATAATATGCCTCACGTAGGTCCAGTTTGGTAAACACCCTACCCTTCGCCAGATGGGCCAACATGTCCTTCATCAGCGGCAGGGGATACATGTTCTCTACACATACCCCGTTGATGTTGCGAAAATCTAAACACAGGCGTAGAGTACCATCTTTCTTCTCCTTGAAGAGAACTGGAGCCGCGACCCGTGACCGTGCAGGTTGGATAAACCCCCGCGCTAGGCCCCGCGCTAGGTTCTTAGCGATGTAGTGATGCAGTTCCTCCATTTCCTTGGGCATCATCGCGTACATCCTGGGCTTTGGGAGTTTGGCGCCCGGTAGGATATCGATTGTGCAGTCGGTCGGTCGATGGGGGGGTAACACATCGCACTCCCGTTCGCTGAAGACCTCAGCAAGGTCGGCGTACACCGACGGAAAAGGGGGCGTACCCACCGTTCTTCCCTCCCCCGATTCTCCCTCTCTCTTACTCTCCATGCCTTTCTGCGCCTGTTCATGGAGGGGTGGCCAAGGACCAATACCTATTCACAACTTTCGGTAGCCGCCCTCCCACCAGATTGTAGGGCCCCACTTGTCCAGCCACACTAACCCCAGAAAGCCTCGGTCATAGATGGGACCACTATGAACCGGAGTACCTCCCAATGGACCCCCATCTCCAGCTGTACCGGCTCCGTTACATGGGTAGCAGGAGCCCCCCCCCAACAGGGAACCTGCTTGAATTTCACGGGACTGGCCAGTTTCCTCACCCGGATCCCCAACTCAGCGAGTACGGTCCTACTGAGAAGGCATCGAGTGCAGCTGGAATCAATCAAGGCCCTATACTCCCCGCGGTGGCCTGTCTGTGGCCCCGTTAGGGCAATGGGGACAAACGGATGTACGGGTTCACTCACCATCGGGTCCTCCGCTGCGTCATCCTCGCTATCATATGCAACCAATTGGTATCTCGTTGCTGTCATCGCCTCCTCCTCCTTCGGACCATCCCAGAGGGTAGGGGCCTCCGCCTGGTGCACAGCTCTCAACTTTTCTGGGGTCTTCTTGGTTGTGGCTCTGGCTCTTCCAGGAGTCCCTGGTTTCACCTCAGGAACAGGAACTGGACACTCTGCTGCCTGGTGTCCCAGCTCATTGCAGCGAAAGCATCTGAACAAAGGGCGAGGAGCACCAGCGGAAGGACCCACCACCAGGCCCAGGGTTACCTGGCCTTCACCCCTCGGTTTCTCCACGGGCCTACGCGGTCCCGATGCCCCATCCCCCTTGGGACAGAACTCACGCAGCCCTGTATCCAAGTCCACTACTGCGTGGAACCAGTCTTGTAACCTGCCTGGGATGCCATGGTAGACGCATGCTTGGTGCAGGTCACGGTCCAAACCTGCCCGGAACTGGTGGATCAGTAGGCGTTCTGGCCAGGACCACAACCTGCTGGCTACTCGCCAGAACTCCCGTACGTATTTGACCGCGGACCGGCCCCGCTGCTTCAGTGCCAACAACTCCCCTTCCGCTTGTTGAACACGGGAGACGTCCTCGAATCGGGCACGCAGAGCCTCCAGAAATAGTCCAGCATCCGCCAGCTCCCTTGCATGGTCACTATGCAGATCTGCCACCCACTCTGCAGCTTCACCCTGCAATACTGCGGTCACCACCACCACCATCGCCCATTGGGAGGGGTAAAAGCGGGCGTATTGGTCCAGATGACTGATGACCTGGCTTAGAAACAACGCCACACGGTCCGGGTTCCCGTCGAACGTCACCTGCAAGGGCGGAGGGCCCCAGGACCTACCCTGGGGCCAAAACCCCATGGACCATCCAGGACCTTGCAGGGCATCACCAGCCTGCGGAGGGCGCTGATCCCCGACACTGGCATCCCGCCAACAACCCGGCCACTGGAACCGGACCCCTGGCGGGGCCTCCGCTTGGAGCCAACATCGACCTTCCGTCCCACGCAGCCTGCGGTCTTCCTACTGGGATGGTCAGAGACGCGCTCTGAGTGGGGCCTCTCACCTGCGGAGTGTCAGGAACATGTCTGGCATCCAATTTAAGTTTCGGGCTAGCCAATCAGAATCGGGTCTGCGATGTCTGGGTTGGCTGGGGTCCTGTTCGTTGCCAGGCCGCCATCTCAGCCCCAACCTCCCAACGCAACGACGCAGGGGGATCCTGGAACCCAGCCTCTCCAAACCTCTCTCGCAACACATCCATCGTATGCCGGCCTGGCGCCGTGGAATAGCTCCACTCCCCTTCACCCTCGTCCGTTAGGTGCCTCTCTCACCACTCAGTCAATGGGTGGCCCGAAACACCCGGTGTGTGTGGTTGGCAGGCAGCAAGGCCAGTCACAGCCAAGCTATGCCACCACTCTCCTGAGGCTCCTGCCTCCTGCGCTGTCCCGGGGACCGACCGTGCATCGCTCGCCGGCTCTTCTGGCCTGGCCTCACACACCTTGGGCCGCACCACCGGCTGCGTGTCGATGTCCACAGCCTCTGGTGCTGGTGCTGCCACCCCAGCCACAGCTGGCTCCCCTGCCTCGTCTACAGTCACCACCGCCTCTGTGCCCTCAGCCATTCCCTGGTACCTGTACAGAACACTGTCAGAACACACCAAGTGTAACGGGTAGGGACAGGAAGAATTGAGCGCTTTCTGTCAGAGGTCCTTGCCACACTCCTGGCTCCAACAGGAAACAAGACGTTGAGTTCACAGGTAGATTGGTTTATTACGGTACACTCTGGCATGCAAGCTTTAAGCTATAGCAAAGTCAGCGCTGGGAGCAACCGCCTCCCAGCACTCTAAATAGATGCCTCCCGCCCGGGCCCACACCCACCCACCTAACCAGCATCTGGCACAATGAGCATGCATAGTCAGTTCACAGCAGCAGCCTTCCGATCCTGGCAAACAACCCGGCATGAGCATGACAGCAAGGCAAGGTAGGCGAAGGCAGGGTTCAAACTCCCCGCCGTTTCTCCGTGCCAAGCAGCTGTTTGGCGGAGCGCCGAACAGCTGAGCCGGCAAACCCGGAAGTGCGGCCGGCCACCATTATCGTTCAGGACGGCCTCGCAGCTGCGCTCCACAGGACCCCCGGCCATCACACAGGTACAAGGGAGGGAAAGGGCTGTCGCTGCCATCCATACTGCCGGTCCCAGCCGCTGCCTCCAGACACCGCCATTCGATGTGTCCTTGCCCCCTCCCCCCTCCCGTTAGTGGCAAGCCTACAGGGGCTTGACAATAGGTCTCTAGATCCCAGTAATTAGGTTCACTCCTAAACCTTGTTGGAACTTCCAGAAAGCAAATTGGAATACATATGTCAAGCACACTGATGCTAACATCAGATGGATCAAAGCAGTCCCCAAGAACTAGGACAGGTTTGTTGGCTTATTGAAATCTGCAGCTAAAAGGAACATCCCTAGAGGCTACCATAAAGATTACGTCCCAGGCTGGAGTGAGGAGACAAATCGCTTGTGCACCAAATTTGAACTGGATGGTAATCCGGAGAAAGCAACTGAATTGCTGAAGTCCCTGGACAGAGCCAGAAAAGAGAAATGGTTCAGGACTGTAGAAAATCTAAACTTTACCCACTCCAGCAGAAAAGCCTGGTCCCTTATCTAAAAATTTGACTCATCATCCATACCATCGAGAAAACATTCTACCATCAGCATGGAATCCATAGCTAATCATCTTGTCTCTACTTCACGGGCAGTAAGATACAAGAAATTCACCATACTCTCTGGAGAGAAGGACTTCTCAAACTAATCAAGGTTATACCTTGTCATAACACCATTGCCTTGACTGTTAACTTGTTGAGTAACAGGCTATTTCAAGTTTTCACAGAATTCAATAGAAGCAGATATCATAAGAATAGAGCTGGAAGGGACCTTGGAGGTCTTCTAGTCCAGCCCCCTGCTCAAGCAGGAGGACCTATACCATCTCAGACAAGTGACTGTCTAGCCTCTTCTTAAAAATCTCCAGTGATGGAGCACCCACGATTTCTGGAGGCAAGCTGTTCCACTGGTTAATTGTCCTCACTGTCAGGAAGTTTCTTCTTAATTCCAGGTTGCTTCTCTCTTTGATCAGTTTCCAACCATTGTTTCTTGTCCTAAGCTGAATAATGGACTACCACAAGGATCAGTGCTATCCCCTGCTCTTTTTAATTTGTACATTCATGACCTGCCTGAAACTGTTTCTCGGAAATTTATTTATGCCAATCTCACAGCCCAAAGAACCAACTTCAGTGATACAGAGGACATCCTTTCTCAAGATCTCCAGAAGCTGGATGACTACTTCAAAAACTGGCGCCTCCAACCAAGCCTAACAAAAACAGAAGTAGCCACATTCCACCTCAGCAGTAGGTACAGAAATTACCAATCTTCAGTGAAGTTCTAGAACTGTATTTTACAATGTAATAACTCTCCGAAGTACCTGGTGGTAACATTGGACAGATCACTAACCTTCCGACAACACCTGGAAAAAACAGCTGCAAAATTGAAAAGCTGCAACAATTTACTGAACAGACTGGCTGGAACATCCTGGGGTGCTGATGCTAACACCCTACGAACAACAGCCTTGGCTTTGGTTTATTCCACAGTTGAATATTGTGCCAGTGTGTGGCTTAACAGCGCCCACACCCAAATGGTCAATGTCCAACTCTGCCAGACAATGTGTATCATCTCTGGTACATTGCACTCCACTCCTGTGCACTGGTTACCAGTACTTAGCAATATCATACCACCCCACATTAGAAAACAACAAGCTCTTGTTCAACTATGGTCAAGGATGCTGAGCAACAAGACCCTCCCTATTCACCAGGAGAATGCACACTCCATCACAAGATTGAAATCCTGCAGGCCAGCATGAAAAACAGCTATTTTCTTAACATCTACCCATGTTAACCCTGAGAATGCCTGGAGAGAGGAATGGTCCAAGGTACCTTCTTGTGGCCTGTCCATTAGTGATCCCTCTACCAAACCACCTGGTTTTAACTTGCCTCGCTCAATCTGAATGAAATTGAACAAAATTAGGTGTGATACTGGAAGAAATGCCTCTGCCCTGTATCAGTGGGGATGGAAAGGTTCCCTGTGTTGCAATTGTGGTGCTGATATGCAAACTATTAAACATATTGTGCAAGATTGCCCACGACATGTGTTCTCTAGTTCCCTAGAAGATCTGCACGAAGCAACACCAGAGGCGATCGCCTGGATAGCTGAATTGGACATCCAGTTATGAGGCCACTGCCGTACCCCTGTAGAAGTTTTGTATATAGGCCTTCCGGTTTTGCGCAGTAGAGCAGCAGCCGAGGGATCGCGGGGCTCTGCACCCTATGGCCAATTTCTGCCTGCTAGGGGACCCTAAATGGGCCTGAAGTTGCCCCGTAGAGGCAACAAAGAAGGAAGGAAGCCCCGCCGATTGTGGAGAGACGGCAGTCGATCCGATCGGTTTGGGAAAAGCCCTCCAGAAATCGGCAGGAGAAAGGCTAGCTAACGTCAGAGTCTAGCCCAAGCTACAAGCAGCCGAAGCCCAAAAGCACTATTTTAAGCTGACTGTAAACAACGTGTTTGGAAATGGGTAAGAACAGTGATTTTCTCTCTTCTACTTGAAAATTGATTCCCTGGGGGGGAAAAAAGAAAAACCTCAAAAAAGCAAAAAGCCTCCGAAAGTGAGAAGGAGGGGGATCTTGTCCCGACCCTCCTATAGACGGAAGCGGTGAATTAAACTGTTCAGGGGGAACAGAAATATATTGAAATGAAAGGATTATAAGACTTAACTTGGATAAGTTTGAAATCAGTGGAATCTGTTAAGATTTTCTTTTTAAATCATGAAAATAGAAGTAAACAATTGTCTATTACTGAAAAATGAAAAAACATGAACTGACCTAACCCAGAAGGAAAAAAACCTACAGGAAATACTGGATATGGAAAAGATAACCTACACTCTAAGATCACAAAATAAGTTTGAGGACAAGAAAAAAGATTTGACAAAATGGATTCTGTCAGGAGAACTATGAGAACTTGAGAGACAAAAGATAAATAAAATCAAGAAAGAAAGAAAGGAAAAGACTCTCAATGAATACGAAGGGGCAAAACCTTCCTATAAAGACATCTTACCTGTTTTGCCTTTTATACCTGCAACAACATTTTCAAGATTATTGGAAGATTCTTTGATTCAGTGAAGCATATTGATCAGGAAAGATGTTTGGCAAAAAACAAAAAAGGCTAAAGCAAGAATTAAGAAACTAGATGATGGGATTTACCAGAGGGAATATTTAAAAATTAAACATTTGTTTGAATATGTTTAAAGAAATAGAATTCGGATATAAATGAAGATTAGTTTAAGAGGGATGAACCCCTCAAGTAACATAGTATTTTTTCTTTATTTTTTCTTTTGTGTTTTGTTGTTTGATATGAGAAATATAAAAATGTTGGGATGGTTTATATAAAAGAAATGTTTTCTCTGCTCTTTTTTCTTTGTTTTTAAGATATGAGAAATGTAAAAATGTTGGGATGGCTTGTATGAGAAAAAAGATTTAAATACTTAACTGTAACTAATTTTGAGAAAATCTTAACCAGTAAGAATGCTTTGAATATTGTGGGGAAAACAAATTTAAATAAGAACTTTGTAAACAGGATCTATGATGAGGCAACCAAGATGATTAATCAGAAAAGAAATGTTATATTGACGTAGTTATTATTTGCAGAAACATGAGCAAAATGTTTATATTTAACTGTCATTTATTCAAATAATAAGAACTGTATTAATTTAAGGTTGGCAAAAGAGAATATTATTAGAAGAAGAGAAAATCAAGCAAAGCCATAATACGGACTATAGAATTATAGAAATTGTCATTGTTTTTTTAAATACTAACCCAGACAACACGCTGTTTACCAAATATTAAGGTGATTATGTTAAAAATCAATAAAACATATTTTTTAAAAAAGAAGTTTTGTATATGATTACATGGATTGTGTGTATATGTTTACTTCTCTTCTGTCATGTTCTCATCATATGCTAAATAAATAAATAACCAAGTTAATTAAATATAATCAAATTTTATTTTGACCAAACCAACTATTTTTGAGAGTGGTGCCTCAACATGAAAAGAGTTTGTCCTTTTGTGCCACCCATACCAGTATAGCTGCTTAGCCATTTCCACTGGATGGAGGAACAATCAGTCAGGACAGGCTGCACAAGTACACTATCCCTAAAATAAAATAAAATTCACAGGAGTTTGGCTTATCCTTTTGTGCAAACTAGTCATTTTCTTCAAATTTCCATACTGAAAAGCAACACACAAACATTTCAAACATATCAACACATGGACTTTTGTTCCAAATAGCAATAGCACTTAGACTTATATACAGCTTCACAGTGCTTTACAGCCCTCTCTAAGCGTCCAACAGGGATGGCACATCTCCCTTGGAATGTTTGGAGAGGCCAGGGGCTGAGGACAATGCTGTCCTAGGCCCCTCAGGCAGTGGGGGAGGTGGTGACTTAAGGAGAAGGGGGGGGTGTCTTTGTCAGGAACAATTGTTTGTTTTGGCTTACACTTCCCCGGCTTTGACTCGTGCTCCTGCCTGTGCCTTGCTTTTGCCCTGTGGACTTGCCTTTGGACTTGTGGACTTGCCTTGCCCTTTGTACCTTGACTCCAGACCTTGCCCTGTAAGCTTGCACCTTCTCTTTGGACTTTATTACTGGCTTTTGTTTGGGGGATTGAGGTTGGCTGCCTTCAGGGTAGCATGGGGTGGAGCCTTACCGGCTGTTGTAGGGCCATTTATTGTGGCCTTTAATCAGAGCAATAAAGGACTCTATCAATGCCTGCCTCTGCCTAGGCGACCTGGGTCATAACAGAGTCAGCATATTGCCCCCAACAATCTGGGTCCTCATTTTACCGACCTTAGAAGAATGGAAGGCTGAGTCAACCTTGAGTCAGTGAGAATCAAACTGCTGGCAGTCAGCAGAATTAGCCTGCAATACTGCAATCTAACCACTGCACCACCATGGCTCTAGCTATGACTCTGTTGCTTTCTCATCTAGTTGCCTTTCCATACTGAATTTCCATACCGAAAAGCAACACACAAACATTTCAAACATATCAACACATGGACTTTTGTTCCAAATCCTTACTATACCTGTACAGGCAGCCCTTGATTTATGATTGGTCACTTCGAAGTTACAATGGACCTCCCTGGGGGTATTTACAACAAGGATTTGAAGTTCCAACAACACTGCCCCATGGCCACATGACTGCACTTCATGTAGTTAGCAACTTGGCTGCATTTATGGCTGTTTGCAGCGTCCCATGGTCATGTGACATTTTACAACGGTTTTGCAGAAAACCATCATTTACTTCCCATTTTTAGCAAATCCAGCCCATAGTGAACCACTGGTTCACTTAACAACCACGGCAGTCACTTAATGGCTGCTACAAAAAAAGTTGTAAAATCGCGTTGGTCATATGGGTGACCTGATGTTTGACCATCACAAGTTACAACTGTGTTGGGCAGGCTCCATTATGGTTGTAACTCGAGGACCTGTAATAGCAATTTCCCCAAAACCCTTCCCCTTTCCAGTACACTTCAGATTTCTGGATGGACTCTCTTGCTCACCAATGCTGTTCGTAGAGCTCTCGCCATCATCTATGCAAATTACTTCAATTTTCACAGCATTCTGAGACTGTCTTTGCCGTTGACCACTCATTTTTGACCTGTGAAGTGGGATCCCCATAGACTGTTTCCCCCCCCCCCAAAAAAAAAAATAGAAGTAGGAAACCAAAGTTAAACTCTGAAAAGCTTATCTTGCTTGTTCAGCAGTGGGCCACCTGGTGGATTTCATTAGGCTTACCTTGTGATAACTGAAGTTCATCAGTGCCTGTTTTGGCCATCTCAGGGCATGAGCCACAGCAGCATTACATAGCTAGCTCTGGAATCAGACGACAAAACAGTCCCTTGGAGCTCAGCTTCTTCACTCCTCTTTCATTTCCTTGGGAAAGACAAAAGTCCTACTGTTCCCTGTCTTGTCCTGGGAAAAGTGCTTTACCTCAAAAGTTGTGCTCCCCTGCCTGATAGGAAAGAGAGTCCAGATGCATCCAAGTGCACCTTCAAATAACCAATTTACTGAGGACAGATCAACATCTCTTATCCATGATGGCTCCATGCAACAGCGGAAATGAGTTGTTTCTTCATACATTGCTTGTGGCAAGGCCATTTTAGAAATATGTTACTAGATTGCCTTTGGCTTGATATAGCACAAGTCTTCGTATATTGCCTTATACCAGCGATAAGGAAACTGTGATCTAGGGCCATGTGCACTCTCAACTAAATTTCAAAGACCTCAGCGAATAAGCAAATCACATCTGACAAAAGGAATGTTTGCCTTTCCCACTGGGTGGAAAAGAAAAGATACAGAGACTAGGAGGGTGGGAAGGGGTGGTGGATATCAAACAGAAAAAGGAGAGAAAAGTAAAACTTCCACTTCCATGTAACTCTGCCTACACCTCCTACTAGGATACAACTGTTAATAGAGTTTTTTATGAGATGATATAAAAGTGAAAAAAGGTCCCTATCCTCATCCTATACTAACAGCTCCTCAAATCTTTTGTTTTTGTACCCTCCTATGTCAAATAGTTGCTCTAACTTTCAAATGCTCCCTCTCTTCTGTAGGCTGCCTTAATGGAAATAGGGCAGAATGCTTTTGGTCCTTCTGTACTGAATAAGGATGATACCCCAACCTCCCTTTCTTCATTTATCCACTGCCAAAAGCTGCTTCTTCCTCTCCCCTGACCTTCTTTTCCAAAACTGTTACTGATCATCATATAGCTATTTGGCTACACCAAACATTCCATGAAAACATTATGCAAAGGAGGGGAAGTTGTCCTTAAATTCTGTCTCACCTTTTCCCCCACCATGGGGAAGATATTCAGCTAACGTGCAACCACATAGCAGGGTTTATGGAGGAGGGGGCACAGCAGCAGTTATTAGGAAGGAGGGACAGGTGACCAAATTACTGTCTGAAGGTAAAATGTAACCTGAAACAGAAAGAGAAAGAGGTTATCAGCAAATTCCCTTATTTTGTTACACACCACAATCCTTTACATGTGATTATGTGAAGGGTATAAGGCAATTTGACTCACTAATAGGTCTGTGTCCTAAGTCCGCTGTTGTTCACCCTGTTGACCTATTACTGTTGTGCAAGGTTTGCCACCAAGCATATTGTGAAGTATGCAGATGATACAACAGTAGTGGGCCTTATTCAGGATGACAATGAGGGTGCTTACCGCAAGGAGGCAGAAGGTTTGGTGAACTGGTATAATAAAAACAGCCTTGTTTTAAATGTAGGAAAAACTAAAGAGATCATTGTCGATTTCAGAAAAGGCAGGCATAGCCAGACACCTCTGTGTACTAATGATTCAACTGTGGAGGTGGTTAGCAGCATCAAGTTTCTGGGTGTGCAGCTAACACCTAGGTTAGCTTGGTCACTCAACAGTGAGACACTGGTGAAGTGGGCACAGCAGCACCTGCATTTTCTGCACCTGTCATATTGCATTTGTCAACGCTGTGACAATTAAGAAATTGCAGCCATTTTACCTTTTACTTTACTTGTGCTTTTTCTGTTGCTTGGGATTCTCAGATGTAGAAGGGGGGAGGGAGGAATGCTTGAGCTTTTTAAGTTAGCCTAAACAATTGCAGCTGGGTGAGCTTCAAGGTCAATTCTAGATAGTTTTGGCGGGCTGTACAGTGGGGAGGATTTTAGATTAATTGGTGAATGTGATTTATGACGGCCTCTCTGGGATGGGAATTGCAACTTGTTACTTTGTATCAGGGGGAGGGAACTTTAGTCTTGGGTTCAACTATGTAAGTGCCGATACTTTGTTTCCTGAATAAAATGTTCTTTAAGGAAGAAATCCTTGCCTTGAAGTTCTTTTAATTGGTTTCATCTATAGGAACCATGACAGCATTATTGTTTGGTTTGGAAGCATTACTGCTTCGGACAGGAAGGCGGTGCAGAGAGTTGAGGATGGCAGAAAAGATTGGTAGTTCACTTCCTTCTATCCAGGACATAGCATGTAAGTGCTGCTTGAGCAGGGTCCACAGTATTGTCAGGGACACTACACATCCTCTCCATGACCAGTTTTCCTTGTTACCTTCTGGGAGGAGGCTTCGTGGTATCTGAAGCAGAACATCTAAATTCAGTCACAGCTTTGTTCTATATAGTAACAACCTTGTGAACTCTCAAGTTTCCTCTTTCCACTATGTATTCAAAATGGACAGTGATTAATATACATATGTATATACATATGTATATACATACATATATATATATATATATATATGTAGGTCTTTGGTAATTCGGGTTTTCTCCCATGTAAAATTGAAAGTGTCTTGGCAACGTTTCGACGAAGTCCCATTCGTCATCTTCAGGCTGGTGTCTTTGGCTTCGTGCTTCTAGGAGCAATGTGTGATCGCAGCTGTTTCTTCCTTTTAACTGCCAGTGGAGGTATGAACTGATTGGATGGGAGCTTAGCTGTGTTCTGATTGGGTGGAGGTGTGTTCTGATTGGTTAGGGGCTTGGCTGTGCTCTGATTGGATGGGGGGTTGGCTGTGCTCTGATTGGATGGGGGGTTGGCTGTGCTCTGATTGGATGGGGGTGTGCTCTGCTTGGGTGGGGGCCCTGTTGTGCTAGGATTAGTCTGAGTTGCAGGGGAATTTGAGATGGAGAGCTGCATTGCTGTAGTTTGGCTTCGCGTTCGTGGTCGTGCCACATCTTCAAGGTGGGTGTCAGTTTGCTTCACGTATGGAATGGAGGGGTTTAAAATGGCCAATGATGCAGCTGTGGTCTGGTTTCTGGTCCGCGGTCGTGCCTCATCATCGGTGCGGGTTTGAGTCTGCTTTTTGCGTGGATGTGTGGTGGTAACATCATGTGTGGTCTTCGTGAGTGTGGGTCCAGTGTCGCTCCTTGTGCTAGGGATTCGTCTGTCAATAAGGCTGGGTTTCCAAATGGCTGGTAGGCGGGAGGTATCATCTCGTTTATTCATGCTGTGTGGGCGTTTTTCTATCTCGATGGCTTCTCTGATTATTCTGTTGTTAAAGTGTTCAGTTTTGGCAATAGTTCTGGTATTTTTAAAGTCAATTTTATGTCCTGTGGCTTTGAGGTGTTGGACCAGGGAGGAAGTTGGTTCCTCTTTTCTGACTGAGTTCTTGTGTTCTTCAATGCGTGCGCTTATTCTTCTGTTGGTTTGTCCGATGTATGTGGTGGGGCAGGCGGTGCATGGGATTTCATATACTCCTTGATTTTCTAACTCAATTTTGTCTTTGGGGTTTCTTAGGATGGTAGATATTTTTCGGTTTGTGCAGAATGCTGTCTTGATGTTGTGTTTGTGGAGGATCTTGCTGATTTTGTCTGTGGTGCCTTTTATGTATGGGAGGAGGGCTTTGCCGTTTTCTTGTTCTATGTCTTGGATTTTAGTGGGGGTTTCTTTTTGGATTAAGTTGGTAATCTTATTTCTTTGGAATCCGTTGGATGTTAGTACATTAGTGAGAGTGTATAGTTCGGTTTTTAGGTGTTGTTCGTCAGCTAAGCGTTTTGTTCTCGAGATGAGTGTCTTGGCTACGGAGTTGATCTGTGCTGGGTGGTGGTGTGAGAGTGCGTGCAGATAGCGGTTTGTGTGTGTTTTCTTCTGGTAGATGGTGTGTCCTAGGGAGCCATTGGATTTCTTGTAGACTAAGACATCCAGGAAGGGAAGTTGCTTGTTAGCTTCTGTTTCCATGGTGAACTGTATTTTGGGGTGTAGGCTGTTGAGGTGTGTGAGGAAGTTGTCTAGTTTTTCTTTCCCATGTGGCCAGATTATGAAGGTGTCGTCTACGTATCTGAGCCAGAGTTTGGGTTTGTGATCAGATTTTTCTAGAGCTTGGGTTTCAAAGTGTTCCATGTAGAGGTTTGCAATGACAGGTGAGAGGGGTGACCCCATGGGTGCTCCTTCTATTTGTTTGTATTTTTGTCCGTTATAGATGAAGTATGTGTTGGATAGGCAATGGTTGGTCAGATCTAGGATGTGCTTGGGGGGTTATATTTGTTTTGGATAGCTGTCAAGGCTTCTTGGATTGGCACTTGGGTGAAGAGGGAAATGACATCAAAGCTCACGAGTAGGTCGCTGGGCTGTAAGTTTTGTTTCTTTATGATCTCTATGAATTGGAATGAATTTTTTACGTGTGAGGTGATGGATTCTGAATAGGGCTGTAGTTGTTTGGCGAGAAATTTGGCTAGGTTTTGTAGAGGTGAGCCTATGGAGCTGACTATGGGTCTAAGTGGGGTTCCTTCTTTGTGTATCTTGGGGAGACCATAGAGCTTAGGGCATCTGGATGATTTTTCTCTGGGAATGATTCTTTGCTGGATCTCTTCGCTGATGGGGGAGGCTTTTATTTTGGATCTAGTGGTTTTTTCCAGGTAGGTGGTGGGATCTGTGATTAGGGGTTTGTATGTGGAGTCCTGGAGCAGGTTGGTTAATTTGGTTTGGTAGTCAGATGTGTTCATAACCACCGTGGCGTTGCCCTTGTCTGCTGGTAGGATTATTATGCTGGTGTCTTCTTTCAGGTTAATTAGTGCTGTCTGTTCCTCTTTGTGTAAGTTGCTTTTGGGGGGTTTGCTGGTGCAGAGGATGTTGGTGATTTCGAGTCTGATTCTGTTAGCGTCGTCGGGGTTGATTTTGGTCAGGCTGGTTTCAACTCCGCATATAATGGTTTCAGTGGGGATGTGTTTGGGAGCGACTGCAAAGTTGAATCCTTTGGAAAGGACATCGGTTTCGGCTTTGGTGAGGGTCCTATCTGAGATGTTATGCACTGTTTGTTTCATGTGTGGCTGTGAGGGAGGAAGGGTTTGTTTCTGGCGTTCCTGTAGTCTTCGGAATTTGTTGGTATGTGTGTCTGTCTTACACGGGAGAAAACCCGAATTACCAAAGACCTACATACAAACACCCGTGAAAACCTCAGAAAACAAATATATATATATATGTATATGTATATGTATATGTATATAGCATGTGTGTATGTATGTATATAGAATGTGTATATGTGTGTTATGTATGGGTATGGGTAAATATATATTTTCTTTTGACAGCAACAGAATTTCATTTTTAATGTGTGCCAGTGTGCTCACAGTAAAAAAATGACAATAAGTTATCTAATATACTTTTCAACATGTTGGTAAGGGTTTCCTTCTATATGTTCAGGGGCTTTAAATAGTGGTAAAATAAGAATAAGCAACCTGTGGCCCAAAGCCACATACAGAGCTCAAAAACAGGTTTTGCAACTTCAGATCTCCTCAATTATCTCACTGAATTTTGCTTTCCTGCCTTTTAGAGAAGGGAAACCCATAGAAATTGTTGTTGAAGTCTAAAAATTAAACATTTTCTGAACAACTAAAAAACAACCACCCTCACTCCAAACTCTGTCTACAAAAAGCCAGAAAAAGATTGTAGGGGTAGCTTGGATATGCAGGATTCTGGCTAGCTATGACAAAGAAATTTGAGGAAACATGCACACCCAGAAAAAAAATATAAAAATCCTTGTACATCCAGTTAATGCATTTATTTTTTTCTTACCCTACCTTTGTGATAAACACTAAGCATACATCAACCAAATAAATCTTTAAAAACCTAATTACCATTCCTGCTAAAAATGCTCATTTAAAAACTTAACTCTTCAGGTATTCCTTCTTTAAATCCAAGGGCAAATTAAACACAGATATTCTCAGCTACGATGCCCCAAATTATCTTAACATCCTCTGTGTAAACGCTGACATAAAAGTTGTAATGTTTGTGTAACTTTCATGAGAGAGGTGAGGTTAAAATCTGAGGTCTCCGGATTTCTAGTTTAGTCTATTTTATAGTTTTTTGCTCCAGTAAATTCTCAAAGCAAACTTCTGGGGAGGTCTGGCCTTCCTCCAAGCTAACTATCTGCCCCTTATTGGAAACTCTTGACATCTCCTCCCACTTGTTAGTTGGACTACCAAACGGTTAGAAGCACTTGATATTACACCTCTTCACTCGCTCCTGACCCTATCCTAAAGCAGGGCCAGGATTTCACTATCCCTATTGGTAAAGTCTCCCCTCCCCTCCCCTCCCCCGGGGCAACGATTCGGAGGAATAATCTGGGGATCCTCCCTGCTCGAAAGCCCCAATCCTTTCACCACCGCTCCAGTACATCTTAGAAAACCCTCCATGACCCCACAGAATTTTCCCCCGAGTAACCAACACGGGATGTCGGTGTTAACGGGATGCAAGAGTCTAAGACCTACTCGTCCGCTTAGCTGGTTAGTGAGGGGGAGTGCAGCTTTACTTCCCAGATTTGTCCGAGAGACTGCGACGTGGGGAACCGGGAGTCCAACCAGTATAATTCCCATCCTCTCCCGATGGATACCACGCGACTCCCCTCTCCTACATTCGAGGCCACTCTTTACCTTTCGCTCTCACGGAGCCCCACCACTTGCCTAAACCAGTGAAAACACTTCTTTCTCACACAGGAGCAAGGCGCTTCCGGGAACCCTGGGCAGGCGTCACTTCCTTTCCAGAGTGGAAAACCACCCCTTTTCTGGCGGGTGTGTCATCCTCTTCCTCAGGTCTGCTTGGTTCTCCATCGCCCTGGCTGTGTCTTGGGGGTTGCACAACACGGAGCGGGGGTAGACCCGGGAACGAGAGGAACTCTTCGTACTTCCAGAGAAAAAGGAGTTGTGCAATTCGGACTCCATTTAACCACATCACAAGATGCTGATTTGACGGCCTCGTTTATATCCACTCAGCTGAGTGGCAAGTGCGTGGATTTCACGTGCGTTTCTTGAAGCGTCTTCAGTGGTGATGGTTCGCTCTTCAGCCGTGGAATGTACTTTTTTGGGTCTCTGGGTTGCTTTTCACAACTTCTTCACACAAGAATAATGTATTAAGAATTAAAGTTTTTTTCTTCCTGAGAAGCAAACCTTGAACGTTCTATAGAATCCTGCAGAGAAGATTCTAAAGTCACATCAGACTGAAATTTAGACTTCTTTGATTCTCATGAGTTATGTTGTACAGTTATGCAATTACAATTTGTTTTGGTCTTAGATGAATGACATCAAACAACAGGAATAATAGACATCCACATAATTATATATATAGATTGTGGAGAGGAAAGAGCCCCTCCCTTAGGGATTCTTCCAGCCGGGACGCAAAGATCAGCGCTTTGGAGAAATAATTGAATTGAAGCAGAGCTGCCGGAAAGAAGTCTTTTAATGGCAAGAAACTAAGATGAGTGACATTCAGCAAAGTTTCTTGGCTAGCTAGAAAGAGTGGTCTCCAAATGTGTGTCTTTATACCTTTCCAGGGTTTTCAAAATTGTCAATTTTGATTCGTTGAATTTCTGAGTTTTCAAACTGTCATTCCTGATTCGTGGAGCAGTGTCTATTAATGGGCTAGTTTCTTTATCCAATCTTGTTTAGGAAAAAGGTTAAAAGTTAATCCCTGTCTCCGGAAAGAATCTGATGTGTTTCATTAATTTTATGTATTTTTCTGTGTTTCTGTTCTAATCCTGTCAGTCTTAATTGCCGGTAGCTGGTCCTGCATTCCTGTGGTTAAGCTTATCTTCAATGTTTGTTCAAGTTGATACTTTGTAGCTGTTTGTTTGCACTTGGGTTCGTCTGAGGCTGTGGGTTCTGAAAATGAGCTAGACAGGGTGTTTGTTTTAATTTAAAAAGGACTCGTGATTTAATTAATTCTTTTTTGGGGGAGGGCTTATTTCTACTTTGGAAAGATTTAAACTGTTGTGATTAAATTTTCTTCCTGCCTCCAGATTTCTTCTTCTATCTGAGGAGGGGGGTCTTCCTTCAATATATAGGTGTGACCTGTCCTGCAGTGGCAGTCTGTCCTGCAGTGGTGTGCAAATGTTACAACCTTTGTGGTTCAGAGTGTCTTAACTGCTGGCAGATAATTTACATATCCATCTGAATGCGCAAGGAACATTTTAATTAAGGGAAGAAGCTTTCTTTGTCTCAAATCGGAGTAAAATTCACAGTTTAAAAGAATATGTTCTGTTGGAAGAAAAAAGGATCTTTGGTTCATTCACTCCAACCGGGACAATATAGTGGGCGCTTGAGAACAAATAAACAGAGAAGCAAGCTGCCGGAAAGTTGATTTTAATTTTGGAAGCCAAGGTGACAGCAGCGTTGGGTTCCGGGCCAGCTGGCTGACCAGAATGGTGAGTACAATTATTTTTATACCTTTCTGGGCTTTTGTGATTTAGATGCCTGATGGGATCGTTGATTAGTTTAATAGTGTGTGCTTTGGTATGACAATTTTCCCTCGTCCGGTGTCCTTGGAGGAGAAGAGGTCAAGCTCAGCCTCGGGGACGGGAGTGTGATGCAAATTTGGTGAGTTTTTGTGTCCTGTTAACTTAATCCTGTCAGTTCTGATTGCTTCAGCTGAAAGCGTAAAAGCTGCCCTTGACTGCATTGCGGTTTCACAGTTACTTTTCTAACAACTACCATGTATCAGCTTGCGGAAGGCTCTTATCAGCTTGCCTGAGGCTATTTCGCTTTAGCTGAGAGGCAGAGAGGGTTTTTTTCTTTGTGAGAGGCTTTTATACTGATCGCCTGGTTTCAGGGAGAAAACGGCTGTTTCTCTTGGGGGGGGTATGACTTGTTGAAGGAAAAATCTTCATCAGGGTCCATTCCAAGCCAGGAATAATCAAAATGGAGACTGCTTTAGAAAGAAGGTTGTAGTTTATTGAGGAGGAAAGCCAGACAGAAAGATGGCTATGGAAAAAAACATGGAGCAGAGTGGTGGGCTTTTATACCTTCTGGGGCTCTTGAGGTTGTTTCCTATTCCTGTTTGAGGCTTTGTATTTCCTGTGTCATGTACTTTGACCTGAGTCTGAGTGTGCCCTTTTGGTATTGGTGGGTTAATCCTATTATGTCTCTTGTCCTTAGAATTTGGGTGGGGGTATGTAGATTTTAGGTGTCTTTGTCTTCCTAATTTCTAGCTTCCTGGCTCCATCCTTTCTGAATGGATTATTGAATTTGCATTTCTAAAAGCTGGCCTCTGCCTAGGGGCTGGGGCTGATTTCTGGGGGCTGGTTTCTGTCTTTTTTAAGATCTTCTCCATTATTCCTTTGGGGAAATATATTCTGCCTTTTTAATATTCCCCAAAATATTTCTTTCTCTGGATTCTTCCCACAGATTATTTCTACAACTCCCCCATTTTGTGCTAATATTTATATTTTCCAAATATAAGTGTTTTGCACAATTCAGGTCATGTCAGTATAAATTTGGTACTTGCTGTCTATTTGGCTCATCATTAAAGAAACCTGGTTTCCTTCCTGTTGGGCTTTGGGATGGTTAAAAGACAAGTTCTTTGACAGTTGAGGCATGGCATAATGCACTGGCAGAGGCAACAGAGAAGAAACCCCACAATAGTTGATGTGACAATTCCTAGGATGAGAATCTTAAACCAATGGAGATTTGGTAACCATGATAGTCCAGATAAGTCAAAGGGTGATTTGCTGTATCCGATATTCTGCGCTTGTTCTTTCAGGTGCTGAATATCATTATGAGTTCTGGTTGTTCAGTCTAATTAAAACAACACATACCACAAAATCCTTTGCACCCATGATTATGCCTTAATAGCAGATAATCAATTGCTCGATTTTCGAGTGTTGCTTCTCTGCCTGTTTCAGTTCCCAGTTTAGGGCATCCAGTGCTTGGGAGGTGGAGTTTAAGTTTTTGGCTAAAGCACAAGCTAGACTGTTTAGGCTTCTGGAATTGTGCAGTGCCACATATTCTGCCTGGGATAACAGGGTTTTTGAGTCACAGTCTGGGGTTAGCGTCTGGAGATCTCTCCTCTGTTGCCTCTGAAGTGAAGGCAATAATAATAATAATAATTAATAATAATAATAATAATAATAATAATAATAATAATAATAATAATAATAATAATAATAATAATAATAATAATAATAATAATAATAATAATAAATAAAAAGTTGGAAGGGACTTTGGAGGTCATCTATTCTAGTCCAACCCCCTGCTCAGGCAGGAAACCCTATACCATTTCAGCCAAATGGCTGTCCCAGTCTCTTCTTAAAAACTTCCAATGTTGGAGCATTCACCACTTCTGGAGGCAAGTTGTTCCACTGGTTAATTGTTCTAACTGTCAGGAAGTTTCTCCTTAGTTCTAGGTTGCTTCTCTCCTTGATTAGTTTCCATCCATTGCTTCTTGTCCTGCCTTCAGGCACTTTGGAGAATAGCTTGACTCCCTCTTCTTTGTGGCAGCCCCTGAGATATTGGAATCCTGCTATCATGTCACCCCTAGTCCTTCTTTTCATTAAACTAGACTACCAATTCAGCAACCCGTTCTTATATAGTTTAGCCTCCATCCCCTAATCATCTTTGTTGCTTTCTTCTGTACTCTTTCTAGAGTATCAACATCCCTTTTTTACATTCATGGTGACAAAACTGGATGCACAGTATTCCAAGTGTGGCCTTACAAGGCATTTGTAAAAGTGGTTATTAATACTTCATGGATACTGATTCTATCCCCTCTGTTAATGCAGGCCTAGCAACTGTGTTGGACTTTTTTGGCAGCTGCCGCCACATGTGATGCTTCTTATTTTTCATCATCATTACGTCTCCTCTATTTATTTTTTGTTTTTTTTTTTTTTGTGCTTTTTTTTTTCTTTTTTGTTTTTTTTTTGTTCTTTTTTATTTTGTTTTTTGTTTTTTTTTGTTTTTTTGTTGTTTTTTTTTTTTTTTTTTTTTTTTTTTTTTTTTTTTTTTTTTTTTTTTTTTTTTTTTTTTTTTTTTTTTTTTTTTTTTTTTTGTTTTTTTTGTTTTTTTTTTTTTTTTTTTTTTTTTTTTTTTTTTTTTTTTTTTTTTTTTTTTTTTTTTTTTTTTTTTTTTTTTTTTTTTTTTTTTTTTTTTGTTTTTTTTTTTTTTTTTTTTTTTTTTTTTTTTTTTTTTTTTTTTTTTTTTTTTTTTTTTTTTTTTTTTTTTTTTTTTTTTTTTTTTTTTTTTTTTTTTTTTTTTTTTTTTTTTTTTTTTTTTTTTTTTTTTTTTTTTTTTTTTTTTTTTTTTTTTTTTTTTTTTTTTTTTTTTTTTTTTTTT